>OY759211.1:40642274-40846407 GCA_963662105.1 Meiosimyza platycephala
ATGACAACCTGTCATAACAGTCGAGGTTCCGCGCATGCGCTGTAGCATAGAAAAGTACTTTTAATTTTTCAAAAATGTTCTACGCGTGACCAACTATTAATTTTAGCTTAGAGCATTAAGAACTCTATCGACTTATTCACTTCATTTTTTTTAGATAATAATATGAGGTGTCAAAATTTTTAGATGACCTTGATATTTTTCTCTTGGTGACCAATTAATCCGACCTACTGACCAATCATGGCCTATTAGATTCAAATTTTTTTATTTCGAAATTCGCCAGATGAGGTGCGAAAATCTTCAATTTAAAAAAAACTTGTAAAGGTGTTATCTTCGGCCAGGCCGAAACTCACTTACCCTGTACTGCACTGAAAGTACTTTCCAAATAAATGTTAAAAAGACGCTGAAAAGGTTGAAGAAGTCAAAAATAATGTAATAAGGTTCAAGGAGGTTGAAAAGTTTTGAAACAGTTGAAAAAAGCTCAAAAAGTTTAAAATACATATATGGAAACCATTTCAAAGTGGTTAAAAAACTCAAAATAGTTGCAATAAGTTGAAAAATGTTGAAACAATTCAAAATTCATCAAAAAAGTCGAAAAAATAAAGAAAATCAAGTTGAAAGAGGTTGGAAAAGTGGAAAATATACATATGGAATATATTGGGAAAAGTTAAAAAGTTGGAAAAATCAAAAGAATGAAGGAATTGTATAGTTTGCGATATATGCCTTAATTAACCATAAAATTTAGGGCGGTGACACACCCACTGATACAATCGAGACAGATTTTGATCCAGAAATAGCTTTCCATAAACAAACCTCTTATACCGAATTTCAGTATGATTGCTCATATATTTCGATAGATATGCCACTTAAGGTATCTTACTTGTATGGGAGGTACCAGCCCAGTGGTGCTATTTCGCCCACTTTAGATGCTGACATAACTTATAGCAACTAAACCACTTACATCAAATATCATGCCAATTGGTGCAATAGTTCTCTTAAAATATCACTTCCAACTTTATATTAATATGGAAGGTGCCACGCCCACTGATGAAATCCCATCGAAATTTATTTAATATTATAGCTTATAATAATTGACATCTATGCACCAAATTTTATAAAGATTACTCTCATTGCACACTATCTATAGCATTAAACGTGTTTTGTTTATATGGGAGGTGCCACGCCCACCGGTTCTATTGTGCCAAATTTTCGTAAGAAGATACCTTTTAGCAAGGATATCTGCCATACTAAACTTCATTACGATTACGTTGTTAGTTCTCTAATTATAACGTTTATAAATATTGTGGACTGTGCCATGCCCTTCAACGAGTTTTTCCAGTATACTGACGAAGCTTGTATTGATGATTGCTCTCAGTAGTATAATCCTTACAATTTGTATGAAAATCAAATGTGCCAATTTTGAATTATACGAAATCAAAATTTTTAATTGTTAAAAAGTGCCACGCTCAGTTTCCAATTCCGCCCACTTTAAACACAATTCCATATATATATATGATTTGTATCCGTGTACCAAATTTCATCACAATATCTTGCACGGTTTACGAGTTATAGCGTTATAAAAGTTAAAATTTAGGGTTGTGCCACGCCTCTCTAAGAGCCTTTGCAAATTTAAAAAAGTTTCATCAAAATCGCAGCAACTTTTTTCAAAATGGGCTGAGGTATATTTACATAGAGCATGGTCGTGATCCGATTTCGCCCATTTTTACATGCTAGCAGCTTGCAAAAGGTGTGACCTGTGTGCCAAATTCCATTGAATTAGCTTGCTTAGTTTTCTCGTAAACGTGATTTCAACAGACAGATCGACAGACAGACAGACAGACGGACATAGCTATATCGACACAAAGCGAATATAGCCTCTGTGTAGGGTATACAAAATTTTAAATTTTCTCGTTCTGACCAATTAATCGGACTAATTGACCAATTATGACCAATTCGTGACCTATTAGATGCATATGTTTTTGTTTCAAAATTCGCTAGATGAGGTGCCAAAATATGCAGATGACCTTGAAATTTTTCAAAATGCTTTAAAAAATGTACTTTTGCTGACCAATTATTCGGACTAACTGACCAATTATGACCAATTATGACCAATTAGTGACCTATTAGATGCGCTTTTCTTTTTATCAAAATTCGCCAGATGGGGTGCCAAAATATGCTGATGACCTTGAAATTTTTCATAACGCTTTAAATAATGTACTCTTGCTGACCAATTACTCGGATTATCTGACCAATTATGACCAATTAGTGACCTATTAGATGCAGTTTTTTTATTATCAAAATTCGCTAGATGGGGGTGCCAGTGGGGTGGAGCCTATATGCACACGCTTATATGCATTTCTCGGATATAAGCCCCAAAAAATCTCCACTTTTTTCCTCCATTCACGCTTATATGCACGACAGGGAAACAATTTTAGTTTTTTTTTCATGTCAAAAAAATATTGATAACAAACAATCGTGTCATTCCTATGGTAATGTCAAATGTGCTTGACAGTAGCTTGCCATGCTGGGAAGAGTTAAATGAAAATGAAATTGTTGCCCATATTTTGCAATCCGTTGACAAAATAGAGGATGATGAAGAAATAGACATTGCAGCTGAAATAGATCCAATTCCTTCATTGAGTGCACCTTTGGTCTCATTAGACACGCTTCGAAAGTTACTTTTGCCAATAAAAAAGTTTATTGACGAACTTAATGACATTGAAGAACATATTTGTAAGTGCTGCAGTCATATTCAATCCAAGATTACTCGTTTTTTTAAGAAAGAATAGTTTTGCAATATACAGTCGTGTTCGAAATAATAAGAATAACATAGATAAAAATTGAAATCGTCGTACAAAATTTTAATAATAATATTTTATAATGTCGATTTTTATTGTAATAACTAAACACACATTAAGGTTTTAAAAAATGGAAAAAGTGATAACCAAATCTATCCCCATTTTTTTTTAAATGACAATATTGTTGCATTAAGTCCAAAATGAGCTGTTCGAAAAAATAAGAACAAGGATAAAAATTATACAATACTCAATTTTTATGTTCATCAAATACGCTCTCATGACATTATATTCAATATGAAGTGTCTCCCCCATAATTTTTGACTACTATGGCACACCTGGACTTAATTTAAAAAATATCATGCTGCCTAGCAGGCGCGCACATTGGTCTGGAGTAATTTTATACCAATTCTCTTGATTAACTTGCCACAAGCTGCTTCTCTCGCGGGTTTTCGTGCTGCTACGACTCGTTGGATTATGCCTCATAAGTTCTCTATAGAATTTAAGTCGGAACTTTGAGGTGGCCACTTCAGAATCTTGGCGGATTGTGTGTCCAGCCAAGATTTGACAAGTGAAGATTATTGTTTCGGGCCATTATCAAGCTGGAAAATCCATCTCAGCGGAAAATTTTTGGTGTAATCGGTGGCCAAATGTTCCCTTAGTATATTCCTATATAAAAAATTTAAATGTAAGGGTTGCCAGGGCAACCATTGATGTCGTTAAAAAAAACATCAAAAAAGTCGTCTGTTCGCAAACGGAGCACTTTTTCAAAGGCCTGAATTTTTGGAGTATGATTATTTAAAGAGATGAATCCAAGTTCAACGTACTTGGGAGCGATGTTAGTCTTTATATGCAACATACTTCACTCAAAGAATAAATCATATTATAAAAGTCAGTCCTCTGAAAAAGTGTTCCGTTTGCGAACCGACGACTTTTTTTGATGTTTTTTTTAACGACATTAATGGTTGCCCTGGCAACACTTACATTTAAATTTTTTATATAGGAATATACTAAGGGAACATTTGACCACCGATTACACCAAAAATTTTCCGCTGAGATGGATTTTCCAGCTTGATAATGGCCCGAAACAATAATCTCCACTTGTCAAATCTTGGCTGGACACACAATCCGCCAAGATTCTGAAGTGGCCACCTCAAAGTTCCGACTTAAATTCTATAGAGAACTTATGAGGCATAATCCAACGAGTCGTAGCAGCACGAAAACCCGCGAGAGAAGCAGCTTGTGGCAAGTTAATCAAGAGAATTGGTATAAAATTACTCTAGACCAATGTGCGCGCCTGCTAGGCAGCATGATATTTTTTAAATTAAGTCCAGGTGTGCCATAGTAGTCAAAAATTATGGGGGAGCCACTTCGTATTGAATATAATGTCATGAGAGCGTATTTTATGAACATAAAAATTGAGTATTGTATATTTTTTATCCTTGTTCTTATTTTTTCGAACAGCTCATTTTGGACTTAATGCAACAATATTGTCATTAAAAAAAAATGGGGATAGATTTGGTCATCACTTTTTCCATTTTTTAAAACCTTAATGTGTGTTTAGTTATTACAATAAAAAACGACATTATAAAATATTATTATTAAAATTTTGTACGACGATTTCAATTTTTGTCTATGTTGTTCTTATTATTTCGAACACGACTGTATGTAGATTCTACATGATCACATGAACTCTGTATACACATATGTACTATATATATATTTTTTTGATTTGCTTTTTATATTTTTATTGGAATACATATTCATAAAATATCAAATGTTTATTTTCACAGCTTTTTGCCTTTAAAAATATTTTTGTAAGGTTCTAGTTAGTTGGCGTTAAGTAACAGCATATGAAACTACGATTCTATATCAGCATATTTCGTAGATATAGCCGAATTTTTATATATTCACTTTTCATGCATATAAACGAGTTTTTCTAAATGCATTTCACGCTTATATGCACCAAAAATCAATCATTTTCAGAAATGCTTATAAGCGGGGATTACTGTACTTATATACATACAGGTCTAAGACACAGTCAGCACTTTAAGAATCTAAGTTTTTTAAGCAAAGTCAGAAGTCTATAGTAGATGTCTAAAAAATAAGTGACTAAAGTTTGGCAGTCGTATTTAAACCAGCAAATCTTCAAGTTTTTTATTTAAGTCGCGTGTGCTTATGGAGTAATGCTTCAATAAGCATCGCTGAAGTTAGTAAACTTTTACCTTTCTCTCTCTCTCTATTGAACATAAAGAAATTAACAAGGATAACATGAGACTCGCTTAGTAGGCGACGCTTACACTAATTTGAATACTCTTTGCGTTTGTTTTTGTTGTTATTTTGATGCTGTTGAACATGAACCGGGCAAATTTAGTGGAGCAGGTGTGAGACCGACGTCCACAAATTTTGGGAGCGTGTAAATTGGCAGAACGGGGGGACGTCTCTCAACAGTTTCCACTTATGTATGTCTCGAATCGTTGAACGACTCGAAGTACTCCCGCATAACTCTAAATATGAAGACAAAAATTTGGACCCGTTAAGCAGCTCTGAAGACTAAGATTGGAACGACGAATGGGGTTTTATATTTTCTGAAAGAATTGTCATCTATATTTGTCAGTTTAATTTACTTTAAATAAAAACGTTTTTAAAGAGCAATAACACTACTCTACAAAAAAAAATTGCGGCAATAGAAAACCACCGTTCTTATCGAAGAACTTCCCGCTGAATCCGAAAATCGTAGTGGTTTTTCTGGATCAGGTTTGGTTTTTGAGATAAATGGCAAAAACCAAAAACATGCACTGTTCCGGGAGGTAACGCCTTATAGGCTCTATTGAAAATGTTATTTCACGTGATACCCATTCAAAATTTTTTTGTTTCCTAAAAGTAGAGATCACGACAAAAATTTAAAAGTAATATATGTCACAAAAGCACCTCTAGATTGGTCGCTACGGCTAAAAACAGTTTAACAAAAATATAACTTTTGCAATTTTTCAAAAAATTTTTGACTTTGACATCATATAACTCGGAAAAAATCTATGGAACTCAAAAAGTTAGCTATCCTATCTTATATTTTGGCTTCATTTTATATAAGTTATGTTAAAAAAAAACTAAAACAATGTAAAAGTCGATTTCATACATTTTTGTTTATAATAAATATTTTTTCAAATAAATTTTAATAAAATGCCAACTGTTTAAAGCAGAGGTTCCCAAAATTTTTCTGTGACGCCTCCCTTCACCTGCAATGAGAATGTTCACGCCCCCTTCAGCGCAAATAAGAGAAAAACAGTAGTTCCCCATCCATATCCATGATAACTTGCTTGCTTGTTCTGTTGGGGATCAATGCAAAAGACAGAATACACCTGTCCCCCGTTTTACACGGGAGATACGTTCCTCAGAAAACCGTGTAACTCGAAATTGAAAATATTTGTATGAAAAACCATGTAAAGCGAAAAAATTTCCAAATGTACTTATTCAGTCATTTATTCAACATAAACTAAAAGCAACACACTTAGAAAAACATAAAATAACTATTTAATTCATAGAAAAACATACATTTAATCTCGAAAGTTATGTTCAAAATTATGTCTACTAACATTTTTTGCCGATTTAAAGATAATTGCTTAGCTCCACTATTACAGATTTCAAAAATTTAGTTTACCTTGAATTTTAAATCGGTGTTAAAATTATTTATCTACAATATTTTTCCAATTAAAAGAGAATAGTCTTAGCATGCTAGCAATGTTTTGAGGATAAACTTTAAGATTTTAGACAGTGAAACTAAATTTAAAATCTATTTTCTGTAGTTCAGAAATTTAACTAAAAGTAAAAATCATAGTCTATCACTTTGATAGCATTTTTCTCAATAGCTATTGACCAAAAAATTATTCGAAAAGTCTTTCAATTTGCTATATCACATACTATAAAAAATTACTTTACAACAAAATATAATGATATAGGTTCCTAATAATGTATTTGTGCATACAGAAATCAGAGAAATCTTCTTTATTTTAGATCTGGTACAAGTGTTTTATTTTTAAACAAATGTATATCATAAATATTCACAAAAAAATTGATTTAAATTGACTTGAAATAAGTGCGTGCGAAGCCAAAATGTTCATTTTGAGCAATATTATATTATATGTGAATATGAATTAATAAAAAAGAGATTAAAAATAATTTTTGTAGTCGAATTTTTGATTTTAAAAACCGTGTAAGATCGAAAACGTGTTAAACGAGTAGCGTGTAAAACGGGGGACAGGTGTATTTTAAATTTAATGTTTTCTTGTTCAGGGCCGTGTGAGCAAATGTTTCATGCGTCTTGGGCAAACTTGACAACTTCTGTAGATCAAATCCATCTCAAACCATGCAGTCGGAGTGACTTCAAATTGCGGAATTGGTTGCCGATTAAATATGTTGTTTTTCAAAGTAAGTAATTAAGGAAATATACCGTTCCCCGATTTGATTGAAAATTATTTTTTACGAAGTTAAGCCCATTTAAAGTTTTAGTGTCAGAGCTTGAAAAATCGTTGACAATTGTTTCAAAATAATAGCATTTTCATCCAAATTAGTGCTTCACTGAGACGAGAACGATACGATAATTTAAAAATTATCGTATCGTCCTCGTAGTGGAGTTTATCGTTTCGTACTCGTTCTCGTTCTATAATTTTTTGACCTGTATCGTTATCGTATCATTCTCGTCTCGTTATCGCCGATATTTCTCGGTAATTATCGTGTACATTTATACACTTAATACTAGCTGGACCAGTGGCTTTACCTGCGCACTACCCGTTTTTCCACCCCTCTTACACTTTACGCAGTCCTTACTGCAGACAATTGGGTCCATAGATCGAATTTCTAAAATTGGTATAAGTACCAATTTCACTGCTATTTCACTGACTGGACTTCTGTGGGTTTTGAATGTTTTGTTTGCTTGACTTTGTCAGCGAAAAAGCTATATGTGCTTACAATGTTTTTATATATTTCCTATGATAAAATGTTATTACGAAAATAACGGTGAAAGAAAGTATACAGAAAGCAAGCAGGATTTGCAGAAAGTAATTTGGAATGTTGCTGTTGTTATTGACTTTGAAAATAGTACCGTAGAGTAGCTTGGCAATGATGAACAAAAAATTGATATTTTCATTTTGGGGAAAAAAATCTCCTGACCTCAAATGTGGGTTAACAGGCATTAAACTAATTTCGTTTCTTTATCATATTAATACAAATCCATAGTAAAATTTTAAGCGAAAAAAATATTGGGGTTTTTGAGAAAATCTGCCTTGCTTTTTTTTCATAAAAAGCGCGATATCTCAAATCGGGGAACGGTTTGTTTCCTTAATTACTTTGAAAAACAACATATTTAATCGGCAACCAATTCGGCAATTTGAAGTCACTCGACTGCATGGTTTAAGATGGATTTGGTCTATAACAGAATTATTATGTTCTGATCGTTCGGGTCTGAAATGGTACTGTCCATCGTGCAGAGCCCTCTCCCCGTCGGTTTATATCGATAAAATTAAACAATTTGGGGATAGTTTAAATAATCTAAATACAAATTTCAGAGATATTTTAAGTAACTATCTAGTCTTAAATCCCCAAATTGATGACAGTCTGAATGAGACTATGTCCCCTGACGATAGTTTGGCAGCAAATACTACCAATACTATTACTAATGTCCCTACCGCTTTTACATCCACTCCCTCGATTTCTAATGCTACCTAGCAGGCTAATCCCCTTTTGAAGAGAAATATACCAAAAAAAACAAAAAAAAAACCAAAAAAGAAAACCCAACCACCTAAAAAACCGGTTAGCACACCCAATATCCCTGATAGGATTTCTTTAAATTCTCTACCAGAGACTTTGCCAGAAGTACTTAATGCTGTATCTCGAACAGTAGAAAATAGTCCCCTGTTGTAAGTCCTACTCTCCCTATTTTTCTACAAGCGATGCCCAAACCTAGGTCCATTTTTGTCTCTCGACTACACCCTGACACAACAGCTGACACTGATAGGGACTTTATAAGACAACAAAATGTAATTCCTGTCGACGCGTTTCTTTCTTGTAGGAAAATCAGTAATAAACCTACATATTCATCTTTTAAAATTACAGTGGCTTCTTGTCATTTTGCTGCTGTCTATAATTCGAATATGTGGGTTGATAATATCTTTAAGTCTGAGTTTCAATAAAAAAAACAAGATTGTTCAAAACGCTCATTCTAATCCAAAAAAGTAAATCGTCTATCCTTTTAATACCAAAATGTAAGGGGTTTGCATTCAAAAACGCATGAAATTTTCTTATCTACTCAGAACTTTTCTGAAGATATCATAATTTTTACCGAGACTTGGCTTAACAGCTCGTTTCTTAATCAGGAGCTATTTGATAATAGCTTTATTGTCTTTAGAAGAGACAAATATGTGGAAGACTCGTCTCCAGTTGGAGGGGGTACATTAATCGCTATAAAAAATAGTTACACTTGTTCTATAATTGAAATTCCCTGTGCTGCTAGTAACTTTTATGTGTTAAGGTAATTTTTTCTAAGTCCAATTTGTATATCCTTAACGCCTACATTCCTCCCAATAGTAGCACAGAAGTCTACGAGCACCTTTCGTGGGCCGTAGAATTTGTCATAGATAATCCAATGACGATATTTTATTTTTACGTGACTTTAATTTGCCTGACTTAGAATGGAATATTTCGGACAACGGTACATATTATTATGTATCTAGTCCAATAACTCGACAAGAACAAATTTTTGTTGACGAATTCCTGTCTAATTTACAACAAGTTAGTTGTATTGAAAATTCTCACAATCGACAACTGGACTTAGTCTTGACTACAGACAATTTCAAGAAAGCTGACTTCTTGAAATTGAATAATATCCTTAATTATAGATCTAACACATTGTTGGACTTTTTTAATCATAATGTTTTTGATGACTGCGTAAATTTTTTTTATGAAGAAATTTTTTCGGCTATATCTCTGTCTGTGCCATATACTCTGAGGTATGTTAATGATTCTTCGTACCCATGGTACACTAAAGATTTGAAGAAAATACGTAACGGCCGCAATAGGGCATGGAATAAATACGTTTGTAGTCAAGACCGCATTGACCTGGAGGCTTATCTGCGCCTTTTTCAGGAATTTAGGCTTAAGTCAGATTCAGCTTATTCTGAATATTTAACTAAAACGAAGCTCAATATTCTTCAGGACCCCAAAAAACTTAGGGGATTCATTAACTCAAAAAAAAGGTCAGATGGTTTCACATCTGAATTCAAGACTGTTGATGGGCTCACCAACGATCCCCAAATTATAGTTGGATTATTTGCTAATTTGATTAAAAAATCTTTTTCAACTGAAGTGTTTAGCCCTGATGTCAACTACTTTGAGTATATGAATACTGATCCTCAGGTTCCATTTGGTGCAATATTATTTACCCCTGAACTTATAGTAAAATATATTACATCCCTTGATGATGACTTTGGTTCTGGACCTAATGGCATTCCAGCCACAGTTTTAATTAATTGTAGTCTTATCCTGAATCAGCCACTTAGTTTCCTTTTTAATAAATCTATTTATGACGGCTATTTTACTATATTTTGGAAGGAATCTTTTATAAGTCCTATTTTTAAAAAAGGATTAAAAAATAATATTTCTAATTACAGGCCTATAGCCAAGTTATCATCAATACCGAAGCTTTTTGAGCGAATTATTTATGACCAAGTTAAGGTGTGCTGTAATGAAGTCATAACAACTCGTCAGCATGGTTTTGTTAATGGCAGATCTACAGTTTCTAACCTTCTTGATTTTACGTCTTTTGTTTTAAGTTTAATTGATTCTGGGTTGCAAGTACCATATATGTAGTTTGATTTTTTTTAAATTAAAGAAACTAGGATTTCCTTTAAATTTTGTCAGACTGATAAATGAATTAATGGGGGTGGTTTTACGCCCCCAAACCACCCCAAAAAGTAGCAGTCGCGTAAAAATTAAATAAATTAGCATTTTGCTTTGAAAATGTGCTCTATTAAGTTTTTGGTCGCTGATCACGAATCAGACGTCCAAATGGGTGTAATTCCACCCCCTACCCCTCCCAAACCACCCCAAAACGTAGCTATAGCGTAAAATAATTAGCATTTTGCTGTGGAAATGTGCTCTATTAGGTTTTTTGGGTCGCTGATCACGAATGCAAATGGTTCGATATTTCGGTCTTAATATTGGTTTCATTCAAAACATCCTTAAAGCCCGCTTCTTCTGTGATTGCAAGTAATTTAGGAAAGCAGGAATAATTGCAAGCTAAAATTTTTCGTTTCCAAAATTGCAACTTCTCAGAAAACGATGTGATTGCATCCCAAAGAAAAATTATATTCGAATCTCCACCTTGCAATTTCAAGTTCAATGAGTTCAAAAGATCGAACATATCTGATAGATAAGCAAATACCACTTGTACTCTTGGTGTTGTATTTTATCAAAATTGAGGTTTTGGTATTAACAACATGAAAAGCAAAGTTATATGTTAAAGAAATGAAAAGAATGGTTTTTAGGTTTAGTTAATTATAAATTCAAAAGTTTAATATTTTTAATGTAAATTTTAAATTCTACAGAAGTCTTGGAAAATATTAATGTACATCAGTACATACAAAGCTAAAGAAAAATTAAAGTATTATTTAGAGTTTTAAATTGAAAGATTATTACCTCTGCTGTTGCTTGCTATTCACAAAGTGACGTCGCTTAGCAGAATCAAATTTCTGCAGACCGACGATTGCAATACGACAGTCGCTCAAAACAGGTTTTGAGCAAGCAATAGCATTGTAATGCAGGTACTAAAATTATGCTCATATGATTAAAGTACATGTTATGATGTTATGTTATGTTAATAAAATGAAACATATTACAGTGTACGAAATTAGTATAGGTTAAGAAATAAATTTAAGTTTATAAATAAGTTTAATTTATAATTTTAGCATATGTATTCTTAAATAATAATTAGTTCATTTTAAGTATTATTGGGGTAGAATTAAAGTAGTAAAGTATTTTAAGATAATTATCTATAATAAAGTATATATAATAGTTTAAATTAGATCTTAAGTAATTATAACTTAAAATAATTGCAGTTTCTGATTTCCTCCAACACTTGGCTTTCTGAATTCCATGAAAAATTCACTTTGATTCTGAATTTCCAAAAATTTAATAACTTCATCTCGAAGCTCAAACAATCTTGCCAGCGTACTTCAGTGTGAAATAGCAGTGTCTTATGTTCTGTACACAAATCTTCACAGAGAGCCGTAAAAAGTCGAGAACTCAGCGCACTCTTTTTAACAAAATTAACAATTTTGATGCACAATTTTAAGACAGCATTGAGTTCATTTGAAAGTGTCTTAGCCACCAGGGCCTGGCGGTGTATAAAACAGTGAATAGCAATTACATTAGGATTTTTTTCCTTGACCAACTGTACAAATCCTGAACGAGATCCAAGCATTGCCGGAGCACCGTCTGTGTATACGCCAACCAACTTTTCCCATGACAATACGTGATTGTCAAAGAATTCAGAAATCGCTGTCATTATATCAGTTGCCTTCGAAGTAGTCGTTAACTGTGTAGAAAAAAGCAATTCGTCTTTGTTTTGCATGTATCGAACAAAAACTAACAGTTGAAAACATTGTGCTACATCCGTACTCTCGTCTAACTGTATTGCATAAAATTGTGAAGATTTCACGGCCTCCACCACCTGTTTTATTATGTCTTCAGCCACATCGTCAATACGACGTTTCACAGTGTTGTCAGAAAGAGCTATTTGTGAAAATTTTTGTTTACTCGCTCGCCCAAGAACGATGTCTGCTGCTTTCCACAGGCAAGGTTTGACGAGTGATTCTCGACAATATGGTTTTTTTTGCCTTTGCGATCAGCAGTGATAATTCATACGAAGCTTCAAGCACTTTTTGAGATGATTGCGTAAAAGAACCAGTACTATCCAATTTTACGCGATTCAAACTTGCAGATTTTGAAGCAAAAAACTCCTTCGGCTTTTCCTTCAACGCACAGTTGTGAAGACAAATGCTGTTCCAGTCGAAATGGTCTCATAGCATAATTGCTTAGTACTTCGTAACAAATAACACACTGCGGATGCACGATATCACTTATTTGTACAGCAACAAACCATACATAATGTAATTTTCATTATATTTCCGCTTTTTTGCTAAACTCATTTCGAATCAAATTCTACGTCAGTGATGCCAAATTGAAGTTCATATTACAGTTATGGCAAAAGTAATCAAAAACAGAGATGTCCGCACAAACAAAGAGCATATTGCTGGACAAAGTTTGCTTGGGTAATCGCGCAATTTTGTACGAGATCAAAATGCACGTAACTGCGAGTCGCGGGTGCCAACGATATTGAAATGCGAGAGTGATGGTACGCGCAGGGAACGGAATACTATCCGTTCGTTCCGCTCCCCCTCTTTTTTCTCGCCGTGGCCTCCTAGGGGGCGCGCCCCACACTTTGAAAACCACTGGTTTGAAAGGATTGACTCTTGCATTGAAGAATTTCTAAATTCTGGTTTTGTGGTGAAATATGAGAGAATTTGTTTAGCTTAAAAGTGATTTTAAAGGTCCAAGTGTAAAATGAAGTGAGGTAACCAGTGAAATAACAATACTCTGGGCTTGACGGATTTCAACGGATTTTCAAACGCTTCTCCGCTCCCAAAATTCTGCCAATTACGGATTTTCCGCCCTACAGACCTGGCAGTACTGGTCTGGACTTGGGATTAAAGATCTAGACAGTCCAGACGAATCCAGACCATCTGGCAACCCTAGTGCAACGTGAAAGCATTAGTTTCCTCTCTTATTATACAACCTAATTAATGTACTTCAGTTTCTTGTGCATTTTTCTAATTGTAAATACTTATTTATAGGCGGATAGCCCGCTATAGAAAAGTCGAGTGTTTCAGATTACAGGATAAAATATACGGGAAAGATAATAATACATTTTGATGAAATTAACCAACCAGGGTTGCTTTAACAAAGCCCGTCCCGATGCACGAAACTGACCGAATTTCGCCCAAATTTGTTGTTTTAATTAAAACTGTACAATATTACACCTCAAAATACATGGCAAATGATAGAACCCGAAGAGGCCTCAGCATAATATATGGGTCTGCATTGTTGAATCCTGTCGAAAAATGGGTTTTCACCGGATTTTTGGGTCAATTTTCATTAATGTAGATAACAGCATCAAAGTTGTGCCAAATGATAAAGCTCGAAGAGCATAAATAGACTATAAAGGGTTGCCATATCGAATCCTGTCCCGAACATGGATTACGACTCATTTAAGAAAAATTGGCCCTAAACACGGTTGGCAACCCATGTTTGGGACATGGTTCGACAAGGCAACCCTATATATACATAGGCAAAGTGTTCACATGCGTGGTATTTTTATACTATATTGACTTATGACTACCTTGACCATATTTGCAGAAGCTAACCCCCGGACAAAAAATTAAATTACGAAATGAAAATTACAACGACAAACAAACACCCAAATATGTACATATATAAAAACTGTTAAACAATAACGAAATCTTCAAAACGTAACAAAATCAAAACTAAAAATCTTAAAACTTAAACGTTTTGTTTTGTTTCTTAGTCTTTAGTACTCTTTAGATTTTTGAAAAAACTCTTTCCGTGAGAGCATTTGAATCGGGCAGACACAAGCTTAACTCTACAATTTGCAAAAGATTTGCGAAAGAAATGCTTTTTTCTGAGGAATGGGTAAAAATTTCTACCCATTTTTTACCCATTCTCTAATTTTATCTACACTCAAAAAAATATATTGTTTACCACAAATAATATAGATGGAACTACTTCAAGTGTTTGAGAAAATTTTTGTGGTAAATAATAATATTTTTGTAGCAAACTTTTTATTTTACTCACAAAAATGTCGAATTTATTTGTCATTAAAAAAATTTTTTCATGTCACCGACGAGATTTGAACTCAGATCTCCTATGTTATGCCATGTAATGTGAAAGACGTGAATATACTATGCATTTAGTTTTAAGGTAAGAATACATATGATGAATCCTTACAATAAATCATTCATTTTATATACACGAGATAGTCCAACGTAAAGTTTAAGAGGGTGCCTACAAAAATGCACCTCTGTAAAAAAAAACTATAGCTTCTATTATGGGGAAGAAGGCAGGTTCGGGATCCATTGACCATTGATCCATTGGCTGGGGGGTTCGTTGGCGCTTGATATCACCAAAACTTGGACACAGTACATAAGAAATAAAAAGCTAGGCGATCTCTATTAGTTGCAAAACCGATGCAATAATCAAAACAAACAATATAAAAATATCAAATTGGTAGTGAGCGTATGCTCTGATTTTTGATTTTTCAATTATCCGAGCCCGCGCTTACTCCAGTGGAGATTAATATCGAAAGAAATATTCAAAAAAATAATAAAAACAAAACTCACGGTTTATTAATTTATTTTTTGAAATTTTGAAGATTAGTTTTGATTAACGTTTAATTAGTAATTATAATAATTTTCTTTATATTTTCTTATTTTTGACAAATTTAATTAAAATTTCTTGATGAAACCGCGATTTTTCACTTGATTTTAAACTTCAAAATTGAGAATACACTATATTTTACGATTTTTTACCGACTTTAGTATTGAGTTTTTTTTGGCGTGGCTTCGTCAAGCACTACTAAAAAAACTAATCCGATGTATGTCCGTCCGACTAAAATGTGCGACTCATATGTTGCAACTGAAGTTAGGCTTACAAAGCTGTTGATCTGCAGATTTATGTATGCTTTGCTCTTTGATGTTGTCTTCATTTAATAATTAGAAATGATCATATGGCCAGAATGAGAATCAAATTGTAAGATTTAGAATCTAAAGTTTAGATGATAAAAATGTGAAGCCCGCAAATTTATATGTAGACAATTTGCTGAGTTTTAACTCTATAATAAATAATTTTATGCACGAACCTGAGCAAAGGAAAACTAATTAAAATCAGGATTTTTCACTGGTTTTTTAACATGAAATCTTACCTCAATTAGAGGATTCGTGCATTTGCTGTATTCTGAACAAATTCAGACAATGTATTGCTAAATCTTAATTGAAAGATATTTTTAAAAAAATCTCCTCAATACCTCCAGTCTTATGGGCAGAAAAGGTTAGGCTTACTTACCTCGTTTTGAATATTATGTTGAGTACATTCGTACTTACATTATGGTTCATCAGGATAGAACCAACTGAGTTTTAAGCAAAAAATCTCTATAAATTGTGAATGTAGAAGCAATAAATTTTCCAACTTTTCAGAAATATAATATCACTTGTAATGTACTACTTAAAGATAAAATATAAAGTCCCAATGCATTATAACGGTACTTTTCTTTAATTGTTTACAATGATGTGTGAAACTCGTCTTTTCTTTTTGGTTCATCAGGATAGAACCACTTTTTAATTGCTCTATAAATTAAACAAAAATGAATTGTTTGTATTAAATTTTTTTTTTATTGTAATTGTTTTATCTGAATATTTATTTAAAAATGTGTACTTTTACCGTTATTCGCAATAACTTCGTAAATTCTGTATTTCATTGACTCTTATGGAGATTTTAAGTAATCTAGAGCAGGGGTCGGCAAGGATTTTATTTCAAGAGTGCAACAACAATTACAACAAAAAACCAACAACAACTAATCGTTGGATATGGTGCAAAAAGGGATTATTAACATAAAAAAAAACACATAAAAGCAACAACGCGCATGCCGGTAGCGCACACGGCAGCGCACCAGTTCAACAACAACAGACCAATAAACCAACAACAAACATAACATAGCAAGAATTATGCGCAGTCGCAAGCGCTACGTATTTACCAACAACGACAAGCAAAGCAACAACACGCAAGGGTTGAATTGATTTGGTGCAGTTGCGCCTGTCTACGATTCGGCGAATTACAACAATACGAAGTTGTTGTAAAAGAGTGGAAAGAGTTAGGCGCTGCCGACCCCTGATCTAGAGAAACATCGGTCCATGCTGCTTTTATTTCATCAATAAACTCATCCTTAGTTTCGAACTGTATTCCTCCTTCGTAGACCTTACGGGTTAGCCAACCTCAAACATTTTCAATAACGTTAAGGTCGGATGAGAAGGGCGACAAATGTAAGGTTTCAAAATTTTGGCTAGAAATCCATGATTTCACTACACGTGCCGTGCGTATAGGCGCATTATCGTGTTGATAACTGTTAAGACTGTCCGTTCCAATTCAAAAAACTGAAGCGGCTATCCCTTTACTATAAAAATGTAAGGGGTTTGCGTTCTAAGAGGCATGACATCTTTTTAGCCACTCAGAATTTTTCTGAGGATGTTATCGTTTTTACCGAAATTTGGTTAAATAACACTTTTCTTAATTTGGAACTTTTTGACAATAGTTTCAATGTTTTTAGAAGAGACAGACACTTGGAAGACATTTCTTTTGTTGGTGGAGGCGTCTTAATAGCCATAAAAAATCATTTTACTAGTTCATTAATCGAAATTGCCTGCACATCTAATATTGAACTATTATGCGCTAAAGTTACATATTGTAACTCCAATATTTATATTCTTAACGCTTATGTTCCTCCAAATAGTAGCGCAGATGTCTACGAATGTCTTTCGATGTCCGTAGAATACATAATAAATGAACTAGACACTAATGACGACATTTTATTGTTAGGTGATTTCAATCTGCCTGACCTTAAATGGACTCCTTCGGATGATGGTACATATTTTTATGCATCGTGTCCAAAAACTCGACAACAACAAATTTTTGTTCACGAAATACTTTCAAGTTTACAACAAGTAAGTTGTATAACTAATTCTCATGGACGACAACTTGACTTAGTCTTGGCTGCAAATAGTAGTAATGTTGTTGTGAGAAATGCTATCCATGCTCTTTCTACAGTTGATTCCTATCATCCACCTATGAGTATTGTGTACCAATCAGACAATGAAAATTTTATTAATGCATGTTCTTCTATCAATATTTATGAATTCAATTTTAAAAAAGCTGACTTTTTAAAGTTGAATGAGAATTTAAATTAAACGACCTTATTATTTTTTTTAATAATACGAGTAATTCATTTGATGGGTGCATTAAATTTTTCTATTGGGAACTTTTTTCGGCCATAGCATTGTCGGTGCCTTATGCAAAGAGGTATGTTAATAATTCTTCATACCCTTGGTACACAAAGGACTTAAAAAAAATTCGCAATGGCCGTAATAGGGCATTGAACAAATACGTTTGTAGCCAGGACCGAAATGACTTAGTTGCTTATCAGCAACTTTTCCATGAATTTAAGGATATGTCGGCTTTAGTTTATTCTGAATATTTGAATAAAATTAAGTTGAATATTCTTCATGACCCCAAACATTTTTGGGGATTTATTAATACAAAAAAAAAGTCTGACGGGTTTCCATCAGAATTCAGAACAGTTGATGGGCTCACTAGCGACCCACAAATTATAGCTGGGTTGTTTGCTAATTTGTTTAAAGAATCCTTTTCTACGGAATTATTTAGCCCTGAGATCAACTATTTTGAATATATGGATAACGACCCTTTAGTTTCGATTAATGAGATATCTTTCTCACCTGACCTAATAGCGAAATATATCTCATCTCTTGATGATGACTTCAGTTCCGGATCTGATGGTGTTCCTGCGACAGTACTAGTTAACTGTAGCTCTGTGCTGAGTCAGCCCCTCAGTTTGTTATTTAATAAATCAATTAGATATAGCTATTTTCCTAAATTTTGGAAAAGTGCATACATAAGCCCCATTTTCAAGAAAGGGTGTAAAAATGATGTTTCAAATTACAGGCCCGTAGCGAAGTTATCATCGATACCGAAAATTTTTGAACGCATTGTGTACGATCAAGTTAAAGTGTGCTGTGGTGAAGTCATAACAACTCGTCAGCATGGTTTTGTTAATGGCAGATCTACAGTTTCTAACCTCCTTGATTTTACTTCCTTTGCATTAAGCTCTTTTGACTCTGGTGGGCAGGTTGACTGCATCTACACTGACTTCAGTAAAGCATTTGACAAATTACCACATAGTTTGATTTTATTTAAGTTAAAAAAGCTTATATTTCCTTTAAGTTTTGTCAGCTGGATTGAATCTTATTTATCTGATCGCTCATATCAGATAAGATTTCGGAGGGTGTTTTCCTCCCCATTCAGCGCGGCATCAGGTGTTCCACAAGGAAGCCACCTGGGGCCGCTCTTGTTCATTTTAGCGATTAATGACGTTACACATGTCATTAAAAACTCGCCGCTGCTAATATTTGCAGATGACATGAAAATTTACAGGAACGTGAAGGGAGTTGGGGATACTATTCCACTTCAGTCTGACTTCAAATCCTTTGAGGTTTGGTGTTCTAAAAATAACTTACATCTTAATCCTGATAAATGCCAAACTATGATTTTCACCAGGAGAAAAAATATTGTGGAGTTTGATTACGAATTAAAAGATAAGAAAATTGGTCGTGTTGATTTAGTCAAAGACCTAGGTATACATTTTGATGTTAAATTAACTTTTAATGAGCATATTAATCAAATTTGAAAAAATCCTCATCTCTGCTTGACTTCATTAAGAGGTGGGCAAAAGAATTTAATAGCCCTTTAGTACGGTGACTTTATATAATACAATAGTGCGTCCTCACTTAGAGTACGCCAGCCAAGTGTGGTCACCATTTTATAATATTCACATCAATAGAATTGAGAGAATTCAAAAAAATTTTATTCGTTTTGCTCTCAATGGCTTTAATTGGATTGACTCTTTAAACCTTCCTCCTTATGAGGATGGTTTGAAGTTACTACATATCGTTACCTTAATATAGAAAGGCCCTAACTAACATTTTTTTCAAAATCGAGTTATTTTTTTGTAGATGTCGGTAGGCCACCCACTAATACAATATTGATAAAAATGTGTGTGCTACGATTGAAAATAAAGCATTTACAACCAAACAAAAAAAATACAAACTCACTTCAATACAACAAAACATAAATTTTAACCCATTTTATACCCCTACCCGATCCAGCGACCCGATTCTTAAGCCCTTTGCAGGGATAGCTTCTATTGAACCCCTAACTGCAAAAAAAAAATTTAAGCCCCCCTCCCCCACACCCTCAAAAGTTACCAACTGTACGTTTTTTCGTACAATGGTCGTCGACACACATTCTATGTTTTTTAGGGAAAGTTGCTATTTGAAGGGGGAAATTGAAGATTCAAACAATTTGGTCAATTATAATCGGTTATTATCATTATTGAATGTTAGTAAGAGGTTTTATAAAAGGTTTACAAAAAATAAAATGGGATAAAATTCATTTTTGGGCTATGTATTTGGTGAAACACTCAACGTGGATGTGATCGTTGCATTTACATCACCTGTAAATTGTAGTTTTGTGGCATACCTAACAAAGCAATTGTTTGTTCTTGGGGACGTAAGCACCAATATCATCACTCACCAGCATCTTCGACACTAGAAAATAGGTCATCCGTTAAAAGCAAGGCACTACTTACGGCTACGTTGAAATCTTTTTGTGGCATTGGTTTATTTTTTTTTTTGCGTTTTGCGATGACACAATTGATTTTGCATGCGTTCACCAATCAACTGTCCAGAAACGATGCAAATAAAGCACACCACGAATGGCCACTATGGTTGCTATGCTGACCTCCTTATTATCGCTCCAGCGCGCAAAAATTATCTCATTCGACTTATTGACGAATCCACGATGAATTAGATAATCGACAACAGACAAAAGGCAAGACTGTGTGAGCTCCTAAGCCAATATCTTGGAGGAATCCGCCGGCCCCACCATATGGAATGAACTGATACATATATCTCCAACGAACAGAGGCACCACAATTCGTAACCTAATTGGATCGACTTGCTGCGTATTTACATTTTTGACTAGTGCTTCCTGTAATACGGCACCATTTGGTGGTCAATCGATAAATGTGCACGCCAAATTTTATTAAATTTTGTTGAGCAATTCAAATTATTACGCAAGATTTGCGAATTTGTCGGTGGTGTCGAACGTGTAGCTGTCCGCTAAATGGAAATATTGTTTATATTTTAGAACTTCTTTTGGTTCACGTTGTTTGGCTCAAGGCGTTTCGTTCGATCGGTCTTCACAAAGTTGGTTCACTGGTCCAATAGTCGGAAATATGTGGCACCGTACTCTCACATTAACAACATACCATTGAAACGTTTCATTTGAAGCACTGACTATACCCCGACGTCAACAAAATACCAATGACGCGTTTCATCTGAAGTACTGTGCAAGGCTCTTCCGATCGGCTATCCTGATTATAATACCTGCAATAATACACAACGCAAACAATGACATTGACTGACAACTTTGAAGTGGCGTCACCACGAACTTTAATGCATCAAAATGACGCGAAATGTCAAAAACATAGAATGTGGGTCGGCGACCACTGTACGATTTTTCGTACAGCATTTTTGACCACACCTGGCGGCATCAGGTTACACGGCGGCAGAGCATGTAACATATGTAACGCGTATTTCGGCATATCCTCTACTAGACCCAGATGTACTTTAAGAGAAATTAAATTTTTTACCATTTTTAAAATATTTTTCAAATATAGTCTGCTAGTAAGGGTATTTTGGCGCTCGCCCTAAAAGTAGGAGGGGAGGATGGTGGCACTATTGAAAATTTTATTTTACACACAATAGAACAACCTTTTCATTTGTGCCTCTGAACATCTGACTGTATATTACTAAATATTTTTAATTAATTGTCAAAGTTGGTGTACGAAAAATCGTACAAGGGTATAATATGGGTTAATTAAGTTTTTTCGTTCTCCTGTAAAGAAACAAAAATGTTAGTTAGGGCCTTTCTATATTAAGGTAACGATATGCAGTCTTTGAGCTCGCGTAGAAATATTGCGGATATACTTTATCTGCATCAACCTGCGACTGGGTCTCTTGCTGCACCAGAGCTTCTTAATTATATTCATTTAAATACTAATCGCAGGAGTAATCGTAACTCTTATCAATTATTTTACCAAGCTTTCAGCTTGGCTACAGCTCCTTTTAATCGCATGACTACTCTTATTAATAATTGCGATGTATATGATATTAGCTTGTCAAAAGGTCAACTCAAGCTTAGATCGAAAAATAACTATAGTTAATTTTGTAGCTTAATGGTTGTTGGTCTTTATGTTTGTGTTGTCCGAGCCCCACCGCATGATGGGTAAATTTTTTCTAACATTTATGCCTTGGACCATGTTAATAAATTCATACAATTACATTCATGCAATTGTATGTTTATATACATATGATCTGGGTGGGTATGTTGAGAAAGTGTAATAAAGCTAAGAAGAAATTATAAAAAAATAAAAAATTAATTGCATGTATAATTTTTTCATTTCCATTAATATATAAGCTTTTTACTTGGTTTTAAAGCTTCATGCTAAATTGCTAAGAAAGCTAATAGCTGTAGTAGCTAAACTCTATTATTATTATTGATAAATCCACTCTTGTGGTCCAAAAATATCTTTAACCTTTGGAAAAACTAGTTCCAGATGATTTCTGTAATGATCTCCCGGTCATTCGCGTACTTTGTACGATAAGATCAATAGTTCCGTAGTATGAAACTGCAGCCCATACCATAACACCGGCCTCTCTACTGTGATGACGGGTCAGAAATTTTTCCTATTTTTTATTGCTTCTGCATTCACAATTTATAGAGATTTTTTGCTTAAAATTCAATTGGTTCTATCCTGATGAACCACAGTGTATATGAATATTTATTCAAAATCACAATTTTAAAACTTTTTAGTAACACTTGGTATGACTTTATCTGATGGAAGATGATATTGAAAAGACCTGTATACGTAAGAACAGCTCAGTTCAGAATTAATTATTTATGTTGGTACTTCCGAATTTTCTAAAGTTTCGAAAAACTATTAAATAAAAGATCGAAGCTACCAACTGCTGATTTTGCTTTCGAGCAAATAAAGATTACAATCAAAATAAGGTGACCATCCGTAATATGTTTAAAAAGGGGCAATTGTAGACGAAATGGATAAAGATACATAATTGGCAAATTTGTTCGTTACAGCCACTGTTCAGAGGTACGCAAATCTTACCCAACTGAGCTACTCATATTATTGTATGTAATGCGTTTAACTTAAATTATATTAGTACGACACGGAATGCCCAGATTCGAACCCCGCTGGATGTAAACAAAAAATGTTTCGAATAAGTGATAAATCGTTTGTTGAAAAGAAGAAGCGTTTGAAACAAAAGGCAAGTGTTTGTCGAAATACTTCCATAAATTGAATTGTTTAACTGAAACATTTTAATGATTTTTCATAAATAATTATATCTTTTGGAAGTAACATTTCATGAAATGTTTTTATAATTTTCCATAGAAGTAATTGAATCACTTGCCACTACTTATTTTTAACTTGTGTCAGATACATTGCTTTTTCTAATATTGTCCACACTGAGAAAAGTGTATGCTTCCTTCAAATAAATGTATTTGGTTGATAGATTTTTAAAATATTTGTTAATTATCAACAAATTTTGGTAGTTATTACCATGTCCGATTGAAAAAATTTGTTTGTGTTGAATATAATTTGTTAATCCTATTTTTATTTGATTTCACTTCTCATTAACATGAAAACTTTGCAATTCACAACATATTCAAGTAAAACACTACTTAAGTACATTCTGCTTGGTACGCAATTTAGGTATTTATGATTGTATAAATACCAACGACATCCTGTATAAGGATGTATACGAAATTTTTGTCTCCGATTTTTAGCACAAATCGATATTAATGAATGTATACGTTTGCGAAAAAAAATTTTTTTAGTCAAATACATGATTTAGTGATAATTAAAAATAAATGATTGCTACAAAAAATAATATTTGTTTCAACCAAAATATTATTTGGTAATTATTACCAAATATATAATTGATCCAATAATATTATTCAATTCTCTGTAATATGACATTTTAACATGTATCAAATATTTAATTCGTCTTTATCAAATATACCAGGGGTTCTTAAACTTATGTAGTCCGAGGTAGTGGTGGCAAACTATCGATAGCACTATCGATACTATCGATAGTCTTAAATTTGTTGCCACTATCGATAGTTTTCTAAGACTATCGAATATTTTCACTATCGAACATTTGCCGCTATTGCAATTTCAATTGGGTTTTCTACATTCCAGCTACATTCAAAGCAACAAAATTTTAATGGTTTTATTATTTAATAACAATAATTGAACGATAAATTTGCAAATTTCGACGAAAAATAGATTTTTTCGATTTTTTAAACTTTTCGGTCATTTTCCCATTGCAGTATACTATTTTTTTACCCATTTATCGAAAGTAGACGTAGCAACGAGTAAGTGAGCCAAAACAGAACTCCGTAGGAGGTGTAGTTTTCAGAGAAATTGCAGTTAAAAATTTTGGTTTTTTTTTTTTTTTAAATTAAATTTAACAACAACCTCTAAATATTTCCGTTTAAGAAAATTACTACTTTTGTCCAACACTAAGAAGTATCTTTTGCCAAAGTTTCAGCTTCTATCTATCTATTTTTTGTCAAAGAAAAAAGTTAAAAATCGAATAAACCGGTTTTCCATAATTTTTTCTTTAAGGTTACGTTGAAAATGGTAAACCAAAAAATGTAGATCTTTTTATTTCCTACAACTTTTATATTAAACTTTTTTCATTAGGATGCTTGTTCGACAATATTCCGCTGTCAGAGTGCTGTAATTATAGTTATTTTTTTTCTCATTTTTACGACTAATTCTACTGGACAATATAATGCAATATGAAATATGTTTTTTAAATAAAAATAATTGGTAGTAGTTGAAAAAAAATCTAGACTTTTTCTAATGTCCTAACTGCAGTGACAATATTAAATTTTTTTTTGTTCTTTAAAGTAATCTAACTATCGATAGTCTATCGATAGTTTTCAGAAACTATCGTCCACTATCGATGATCAGGACTATCGATAGTTTGCCACCACTAGTCCGAGGGCCCCTTATTAAGCTAAATTTTTTTTGTGGACCCCATCCCAACTCTTAACATTTGACGTCGTTCTAAGCGAAACTCAACCAGACATAAAATGTCCGGTTATCTGACGAGGTTAAGTATTTTTATTTTGCTTTAATTTTTCCAGTTTTTAATTAACACTATGTACATATGTCCGGTTTTTGAAGATCCAAAAGTTGAAAAGCCGCTGCAGACACAACTTTCTAATAAACATTGATACTTATATCATATATCTCTCTGTATTTTAACAAATCTTTCGCATTTATAGAGGCAAACATTTTTTATTAAGATTTTCATGTAATTAAGATACAAAATGAATAAAAACTGTGGAAATGTAAAAGAATTAAAAAAAATTTCAAGTCAAAATATGTACTCAGCTCAGACAAATATTTCTTGGTCAAAATAAAGCCTAGAAAATATTTTTTTTTCCATATCAATTTTAATAAATAATATATGATACATAATAACAAAGCTTATAATGAAAATTTTTTTTTGATGACTATTGTTTATTTTATAAGCGAAATTTGTTATAATTTCTTCTGTAGAAGTTTTTACTTAATGAGATGGATGATGTTGTTTTCTTGAAACCAAATTCACAATGTTGGGCTCTATATTCGGAAGTTTTATTCTTAGGTCTGCTTCTACATTAAGCTACTTTGATTTTATATAGTACCGAAAAAGCTTGTTCACACAAATACGTTGTACAAAACGAAATCAAGTTTTGGATGGCATTATTTGCAAGTGCAGGGTAATCGGATTTTAGGAGTAACTAAAAGTTAGTTCAATTTTATTGAAATTTAGTTTCAAAGGATTATCGCAAGAGGTTTCCACGAGCATATTTTGTTCCAATGTTGATAATTGCTTAGCATTACTAACATTTGTGTTGAATGGATCCCTGACAGTGGCGTCAATTCGGTAGGGCTGGGGAGGGCATTGCCCCCCCCCCCCCCCAAGGATCTGATACTAGGTATTATTCAAACAAAAATTCAATAAAACCATCTAATAGTGGTGGAATTATAATTCTTGCCGCCCCCCCCCCCCAAGGTTTTGGTGAAGTGACGCTCCTGATCCCTATTCCAGTTGTTGCCAGAATCAGGACAGCGAAATACTTCCGGAAGCTGCTTTTTAGAGGCATTAAATGTTCAGCAAAAAGCAGGGGCGTTTTATTATCGAGTACTATATTAGAAAATTCTATAAAATCGCTGAGTGTTCTAAAAGATTCATACACACACTTTCGAATGCGTTTTGACCATAATTCGATTTTTTAAATAATCGTTTCTATTTTATATTCAACTTTAAATTTATTTGAAGCTGCACCTCGTAGGCTCAAATTGAAATTTACAAAAATTGATGATATTGTCAAACAGTGGGAAGAGTGGAAACAGATAGGTGCTGGGGGTTTGAACAAAAGTAAATGCACACTTTGTTATTTAAAAATATGTGCAATCATTCAAAAAGCCGTGGCCATGAAGAATTTTTAATAAATGAGCTATTTGAATAAAGCCAAAAATTTTATGATGTAAAATTATTGATATCAAAATTGTTTCGCGGACTCCTTAATGATTTCGCGGACCCCCAGGCGTCCGCGGACCACAGTTCAAGAATCGCTGAAATACACTATTTGTTAACTATTGCCAAATTTTGGTATATATAATTAAATTGTTTTCTCAGTGCAGGAATACTTATAGTATAAGGCAAAAGCTAAGTGTGATTGAAATAATAAGTGCTTATTTTAAATATTTCATAATTTGCCACAAACGCTTTCTAAACACTCTCTTTTTTGAGTGTAAGCTTAAAAAGATTTTAAGCAATTAAACTCATCAAACAACTAACAGTTATCAATTTTGTGTCGCTTCTCTTTTCTTTCACAAAAGCTAAACTTGCTGCTACATCTAGCCAGGAAGGTACGTTACGAAGAATTGCCCAAATTTCAACTGCTTGAAGTGATAAGAAATTACGAGTTTTTTAAAATAATAAAATGTTTAAGCATTTTTGAATATGAAAATACGGGACAAATACGGGACTAAAAATTAATGCGGGACATTTGTACGTCCCGTATTTCCTAAAAATACAGAACTGTCCCGGGAAATACAGGACGGATAGTCACCGTATAGCCCTTATAATTTTCCTAATTATCTTTACCTATTAATTAGCAATAAATTTAAAATTAAATTATTTTTGATAAAAAATATTATTAATTTCTACAACCCGAGACTACAAATGTGCAATGTAGTGAGGGTGGAGGGGGCTTTTTACGCTAATAAATTTAAGTAAAGCTTAGATAAATATTTCAAATGCGAATCAGAGGTCTAAAAAATTATTCGGCGGTTAACAAAAATTCGGTAGCGAAAGGGTTAAGATATCGCACAATTTTTAGTATTTTAAAAAAAAAACAAGCATTGCCAAATTAATGGAAATATTTCAACCACATCCCACCTTTGTATGGGAGGTAAGCGTGTCCGTGAGCCGATTTTTTCATATTCACATATTTTTGTTGCTTTAGTGTAAACAACATTTACACCGAATTTCTAAAGTCTAGCGCTATTTACAGTGTCGTTCCATACAACCCATTCACGCCTTCATTTCTTGTAGGAAAATCGGTAACAACCCAACTCATGCATCTTTTCAAAAAACAGTGGCCTCTTAGCATGCTTCTGTAGATAATAGATCTGTATCATCCGGATTTTGTGGTAAAAAATGAAAAGTGTCAAATCGCGATATTCGAGAGAAAAAAACATTGAATGTGTTTTGCTTGTATGGGAGGTGCCACGCCCACCGGTTCTATTGTGTCAAATTTTCGTAAGAAGATACCTTTCAGCAAGTATATCTGCCATACTAAATTTCATAACGATTACTTGTTAGTTCCCTAATTATAACGTTTATAAATATTGTGGGCTGTGCTACGCCCTTCAACGAGTTTTTCCCAGTATACTGACGAAACTACCCTAAACCCTAAAATTTTTTGAAAATCGAATGAGCCAATTTTAAATTATGCGAAATCAAAATTTTTAATTTTAAAATGTCCACATCCACTTTTCTAGTTTCGCCCACTTTAAACACAATTCAAGACATATACGATCTGAATCCGTGTACAGGCCCGAATTTAGAAATTTGCACAAATGATGACCTTTTTTTTTTTCTCAACATTTTTAGGTAGTTTAGGGGGCAACCATTCCAAGTATTCCCCCTGTGTAACTCTCACCATCATCAATGCATTATAATGCATTAACACACTTGAAAAAATTTTCAAAGTTCCGAATATTTGCCGCCCCTAAATACTTGCCGCCTTAGGCACTGACCTAGTATGCCTGTAAGGTAAATCCGGGCCTGTCCGTGTACCAAATTTCATTACAATATCTTGCACGGTTCAAAAGTTATGGCTTTATAGAAGTTAAATTTTAGGGCTGTACCACGCCCCTTTAAGAGCCTTTGCAAATTTAAAACCTAACCCAATTTTAATTTTGTTCACATGTTCACCAATGTTCAATTCGGTCACCAAGTTCAAAATCGCAGCAACTTTTATAAATAATTTGTCAAAAATTTAATTTTTGAATTAAACTAAAAACTCAATTTTAACCCTGGATTACATTAGCAGGGTGGAATCCACCCACAATTTCAAAAATTAGGCAAAATTTTTATGATATGGGTAGTGCAATGAACCTGTACCCCAAATTTATTCTAAATTTACATATTTCCATATATTTTAAAATAAGTTTCAGAAGTATTTAGCTGATTAAAGTGTAAACACTCCTCATTTAAAAAAGTGTCTGGGTGTTTTACACCCACAAGTGTAATCGTGTGACACTTATTTTGGGTGTACTCAGACTTGTGCGTAATGAATTACATTTGGTAATTAATTATTCATGCAATTACAATCACTTGTAATTTGTAATTGAAATTTTTCAATTACAATTACATTTATAGTAATTGAAAATTACGAGAATATTTCAATTACAATTACTTATAATTGTAATTGAAATATTTTCAATTAAAATTACTGTAATCCAAAATATGTAGTTGAAAAGCAAAGTAATTGAACGAAATTTGTAATGGATTACTTTTAGTTGTAATTTCCAATTTTTCAAGTAATCAATTACAAGATATACAAACACAAATGCATAAATACATATCCTTAGATACACATATGGGTATTTCTACAGCTACGGACGTGACAAAGTCCAAAAAAAATCTGTGTTGGCTCATTGTGTAGTACTAGGGGAGGACTATATTTAGGAAAAATAACAGGCTCGATCGAGCATGCTGTTCCAGGATATTAGTTTACTCGTGTAGTCCATACACAATACGTACCTATATTAAATATAGAACAGAATAAGCATAATGTTACATTCGATATGTTGTTGTTGTTTGCGTTTAAGCAAACTGTAATAAGGTCATTTATACATGTCCAACAAACATTAAACTTGGTGAAAGACTGGAGCTAAAGTTCTTCCTTTATATTCCCATATAAAGCATATGCAATAACATAAATATTTTTTGTGAATTTTATCGCTTGAAAGAAAATTTTTTTCAAATTTTAATAAATGTAATTGCTGAAAAATGTGTGATCAATTACATTTTCGTTTCAAATTACTTGGCAAAAGTAATAGATTACAGCTTTCTAAAAGATTACATTTTCATGCATTACTAATCCAGTTACAAAAGTAATTAGAATTGCATGTAATTGTAGTTTTAAATTACATGTAATTGAAATTAATGTACTTGAAAAATTTCAATTACAATTACTTTTAATTTATTTTTTGAATAAAAAGTAATGATTACTTGTAATTGAAAAAAATTTAATTCAAAAATACCCAAGTCTGGGTGTACTACACCCTCGTCAGTATACGGTTTTTAGATAAAATTGTGTTTTTAGTAAAAAATATTTACGCAGTATAAAAAGTTTTTGGTTACAAAAGAATGTCCAACTACAAAAGAGAGCAGGCCAAGTTGCCGTTATTGTTTCAAGATTCAACCCTTGATAATTGACGCCATTTGTAACGCCATTACTGACGTGGGTGTAATCCACCCATACTTTAAAATAAGCAAATTTATGAAATTAGGTCCTTAAATCATAAAATCTTATTTTTATAAGTAAAAACACTTATTTACTATGTAACTCAAAAGTTTATTTTTTAATTAAGATCATTTCAGTTAAAATATAATAATTAACTTAAATTATTGAATTTTTCATGTTTAGTAGTGCGAGGACTTTGAATCGATTTTACTTGAAAAATTTGCACCGAAAGTTAAAAAAATATTAGATAATTTATTTTTACTCGTCAGTTCAGCTTTAATAATTGACTACTTTCAAGACGTTGGAGTATTAAATGGAATTTTGCCATAATTTTATATGAAACCCTTACTTTTTTATTTTTTTTTATGTGAAAAATGCAATGATATAATATAACTTTTTTTTTTCAACTGAAATTATCTGAATTAAAAAAATAAACTTTTGAATAAAATAGTAAAATAAGTGTTTTTACTTATAAAAATAAAATTTTATGATTTCAGGAACAAATTTTAGATATATGATCATTTTAAAGTATGGGTGGATTACACCCACGTTAGTAATGGCGTTACGAAAAAGGCGACAGTAATGCAGGGTTAAGGTGCGACATAACACAAAACTTTTGCAACTTAAACTCGTTCTAGGTGTTATAAAAAAAATAGAAGTAAAACATTATTTCAATAATGGGTGGATCTTCCTATATTCTTTACCACTTCAGTCATTCGCTTTTGTAAGGATTAATAGCTTTTTAACGTTTTTTCGAAAAAGAGTCTCCCAGTGGGCCAATATGCTGTCCCGGGAAAGCTTTTTTACTATATTTGTTGTATGAAGAGCCACATTATCCTGCTGAAATATCATGGTATCACTGGCCTACGTAGAGCTGCTTCATTTCCAATTAAGCTTAAGTAGTCCACGCTTTTCATTTTTGGGGGCACAAACTTTATTTATTATGAATAATGGATCTTAACTCCTCCCATGCAGCCAAACCCTTATAGTGCTATTCTTGGTACTTATACAAATTTGTGAAATTCGGCTCAAGGACCCAATTGTCTTCAGAGAGGACTGCGTAAAATGTAAGTGGGATGGAACACAGGCAATGCGCGAGTAAAGCCACTGGTCCAGCAAGTATTAAATGTATGTTTATAAATACATTTAATGTAAACGAGAATAACCGAGAAATATCGGCGATAACGAGATGTGAACGATACGATAACGATACAGATTAAAAAATTCTCGCACGAGAACGAGTACGAGACGATAAGCTTGGCACCACTAAGAGGACGATACGATAATCGGTGAAGCACTATGTGAAAGTGAGACATGTAGCGCATGTCTTATGGTTGGGCAGAACAATTGCGTTTCTTTTCTTTAACAAATTCGGCTAGTTCTATTTACTTCAGTTCGGCCTATGACATATTTTTTTGTATCCAGTGGTCATACCAAAGTTCAGCTTCACCGAGGAAAGTATTAAAATAAATAATAATAAATTTTAAAAAATCTTCATATGTAATATGAAACAGACGTATCTAAAAAAAAACGCGTTTCGAGATAATTGATATTTTGTTTATGTCAATTTGTTGAATTACATTGATAGATAGAGGAAATTCTCTTTGCAGATTTTTTATAGGTTTGAACTAAAATACTGGCATTTGGGGCAGTTCATTAGATACGTAATGTCTTAAGCTATCCGATGCCATAAGAATCACGAATATCAACGTCTATTTCGCTTCTGAGAGCAAACATTGGTATATTTGGTATGCACTTTCGGCGAAGGATCGATTCTCGGAAAAAGTTTATTAATTTCTTTATTGTGAAAACCGTATCGCGTATCACTGATATTTGGTTTAGGTCATTAACCACTAAGTAAAGTTTGAGACTAGCACAGTGAAAATATAGCGTCTTTGTATAATTCCTACTTTCCTACCATAGCGGAACACGCATCGCAACCACGCGCTTTTCTAGATTCAGGCCTAAGTTTTTTACACAATTGTCAATTGCAGAGGCTATAGATTTTGCATCCATGGCAGTTAGCTTCACAAAACCTAAAAACTCCAGCCAGGGTGGGGCAAGTTGCCCAGATTGCCCCACCGTCGCTACGCCCATGTATACATACATAAGTAAAATAGAGCGTGGAATAAAATGGTTTGTAGCAATGACCTAGATCCTTACCAGTGACTACTTCTTAAATTTAATGATATGTCAGCTATAGTTCATACCAAATATTTGAATAAAACTAAGCTGAATATTCTTCACTGCCCCAAGTAGGGTTTCCATCTGAATTCAGAGCACTGAGGTCAACTATTTTAAATATATGTATAGATAACGGCCCTTAATTTGAATAATGCGATATCTTTCTATGTACTATATTTCATCTGTTGTCGATGACTTTATCTCCGGACCTGATGATATTTCGGCCGTGATTTTATCACTAACACACAACCTAAAATTATTTCATACAAAACATTTCTATTTTTTCCCATAGAATACAAATCTACAATAAAAAAAAAAATATAAGTTGACCTCGAATTGACTTTCAAAGTTGGATTCAAAGTCAAAGGTAAGGTCACTGTTCTATGAGCTTTTAAAAACCTTACAACTTTTGCCTTAAATATTTATCACTATCTTAGTTTATTCTCGAGTTGTTGGCCTGGGGAAATTTAAATTGATCACACTGCATACAACTTTCATATAAAAAATTGCAATCGTCAGCAGAAATTGACTTTTGTAGATTTTGTGAAAATCTAACATTATCCTATTTACATACATATGTACATCGAATTTAAGTGCCGGTTTATCACATCGGAATTGTTTTTAGTAGTTTGAATACAAGTCTGCGTAACTAAAGTAAAGTGATTGCTTTTAGCATTGAAATTTCGAAGTCCTTAGCAAGTTCAGACTTAGCCTGCCCTAGCGCATCCCTGGCTATGGCCCTGTATCCAATTATTATGATGGAAAGAAATCAAATTAAAAAAATATGGTCTGCTCAAATGGACAGCAACTTTTTTTTTTGTAAACCTGTGTTACCACTACTCGAAACTGGATGAGCTCCCCGGCAATTTGTGCCCTATTATTGTTAAAATTTACTATTATTATTATTAGCCAATTTTCAGATGACCATCGAAAATTGCTAAACAATATTGACTGCTAATTTTTCTTTATAAGAAACTGGAATTTTTTTTAACTACACCATCGCACAGTGGGGTATTTTATAGCAAAACGTGAGATAAATTCAGCCAAAGCATTAGTTAATGTAAAAACTTTTTTTTAGTTACTTATATATAAAAAATGAGAAAACTAATGTGATTGAATATTCCTGAGTGCAATTTTTTTTTTAAATACCCACAAAAGGCAGTAATCTAATTTTCCAAACTGTCAAAAAAGCTATTTTTCAGAATTTATTATCTCATCCTCAGTAGTGGATATGATTATAATTCTTTTCAGGATCAATAAATACACTCTTGAAATACATGAAAAAAATTTTTAATTAATTTTTAATAATATGTATACATAAAATAGCGCCATCTGCGCAGCCATAGATAAAAGAATTGGTGTCAACGGTACCGGTGATTTTGCAGCAAGAAATCGTCTGAAATACAAAAACCAAAAAAAATAGCTTCAGTATGACAGAGCCTATCGTCTGAACCAGGATCATTAAATTTTATCCAAAAATGCCAAAATGGCGGCTGTTTTAAGCAAAAGTGTTCGAAAAATTACTATTTTTTAGGTGATTTCTCGGTTTAAGAAAATAGAAAAACTCAAAATTTTTTTCTTGATTTTGATTCATGCGACTCACATACATGTGACAAATATGTGGTTGAAATTTCATAAGGATCGGCTGAGTAGTTTCGGAGAAAAGACTCCTATCGTATGGAAAAAGTGATTTCGAGAAAAACGCCTTAAAAGTTTTTATATTGAGACCGAGAGCGCGCTAAAATAAGGTTGAAAAAAATATTCTTAGAGAGCTCAAATCTTTATGAAATTTCAACACGATATTTTTGAAACAGTCTTATTTCGAAATTCGTGAAACATCTGAAACATCAGATTAGTTTGGCACCTTAAAAATTAAAAATTTAAAAGCTCTTTAAGTACTTTTTTCACTTTCATATATATTTGACATGTCAGATCACCATAAAAAAAATGGAAATATCTCAAAAGGGCACAGTTTAGCCACAACTTTTTTTTTATAGAGTGTTACTTATATGTCCAGGCTTTATGAAAATTGAAACATTTTTGGTCTTATGAACAAAAAACGAATTAAATTATTTCTAAACCCTTTTTCACTAAACCAAAATCAATTTGTATTACCTAAATACCTGAAGAAGAAGGCTCCATCAAAATTTTGTTAAAGTTTTTATTGTTAAATAAAAAAAAACATCTTCAAATTGTTAAAAAAAATACGTTTAACACAGTCGACAGTCAAAGAGCAAAGAAATGACAAATTTCAGAATGCATTGCGGAATAACAGTAATTTTTTTTTCTATTTTCACCAGATACCAAAACCTCATATGTATTTAAATTTTTACATTTTGAATTAATCGCAGGTTTTCATACCCAATACCCCAGTGTGCATCGCCACAAAATATATTTTTTGGCCAAAAGTCAATTTATTAAATTTATCAAAAAACTTTTTAAAAATTTATTTGTACTAAATATTTTTCAAGCTATCCACCTTTCCTATAGCGTTGCAGTTATCCCAATTTCACGAAAAAATTAAGGAAACTTTAAGAAATAATTCAAAGCCATTCGTATTTTTGATTATATGTACATAAATATTTTAAATTGATTTTTTAGTTTTTATCAATTCATATGTAATTGATGACGCTTCGTTCAAATTTTGCATCCGTATTTCACATCACAAGTCTGGCATTGTATAAGGACACTTATTTTCTTTAAAATCTATTTTGAAACATCTCCGTATGGTATTCTTTGGCATCCTTTTCTAAGAGCTTACATATGTATTTATGTAAAATGCTTGAAACGTGAGTTTTAAAAATTTAATTTTGACAATTTTTACTCGTATCATTGTCAGCTTCTTGAGATAAATGGAACTAAATATTTATTCCACAATTAAGATTTCATAGTAAATTTGAAATCGTCAACGCTTGACACATGCATATTTCACAGGGCAAATTAGCGGTGCTTCTTGCGTGTGAATGATTTTTGATCAGAGCAATTTTAGTCCTGTAAGTATTTTGGTTTTTGCAGATAGATATTTTACATAGATATTTTGCATTGCTGTTTCTTAACTTTATAACTTATCACAAAACTGATTTCAATTCATATTTGTAATTACGTCTTGAACGCCTTAAATTGTACTTTATTGCCTTAAATAGATAATTTCCAAGTGTTTTATTGTTTTAACAAGACGACTATTACGATATCTGATTTTGTGTAATTTTTGAAGAAAAACAAATATTTTTATAACAAAAGCATCCTATATCAGATAGCAATATGTGCTCGCATGCACTTACGTATATGTATGTATGTATGTATGTGAGAGTATACATTGTATTCACTAGTCATTTATATGAAGGTAAAAAAAACAGTGTTGTGAGTTATCCCTCATTGGATGATCTCGATTATCCTTACCTTGTCATTATAAAATCGCATATTCCACTGAGAGTTAATTTCTTATGCGGTGACTGCAGGATGGCCATGGTGATGAGGGCTATGTAAGAGTAGGGTGGTTTTACCAATACTGCATTAGATTTGTTGTTGCAGTTGCTATTGCTTGTGTTGTTGCTGCTGCTATCATCATTGGCTAATGGGCGACTATTAGAGGCGGGTCGTAAATCCAATGGAGGAGGAGACAACGACGATGTTGAGTGCATAGTTAATGAAAAATTTTGGCATAAACAAACCAAAAGCAAAACTTACAAATGTTGGACTTTAAAGGCAACAAAACAATGGAGTAAAAGAAAGAGACAGTCACCGAGAGAGATAAAAAAGTAAAGAGAGCGATTTTCACAGTATTTATCCGCTAAATGAATTATTGTCAACGTTACACCGCGAATAAATCTTTGAATGCAAATTTTAGGATTTTTATCGAAATCATTTGATTAATAAACTTTTTACACTTTGTATATGAGAGTAGGAACTAAATTAAGATTATTATTTTTTTTTTAAATATTAATACATATATTTTTTTCATGCACACAACGATGTTGTATGATATATCCACTTAAAGAAACAGGGGGGTTCAATATTAATTAAATTTGTTTAATTCACTTTTCTTTTCTGCTATGTTATTATTTTTATTGCGATATATTTAATAGAATTTAATTTTTGCACAGAATTTAAGGAGATAGATCCACACTGTTATGCTAAGACTCGTACCGTTCGCTTTACCGTTTTAATTTGTAGTTTTATAAAATTCCGTCCGAGTGTCTGAATTAAAAGGAATCTTTATACCAAATGTTCACTGAGTTGAAATGAAAGCGACAATCTCTCGCCCAAATTTATTTCTATGCAACTCAAACATTTATTTATCGAAACCACTGCATCAGCTTTTGTCGCTGCTCAAATATTTCAACTGCTGTTGTTGTTGTTGCTGCTGCTATTATTGTTGTTGATGTTATTGTTGTAGACGTTGTTACCGTTGTTGCTTTTGTTGCCAATGCCATACAGATAAGGAAGGTACTATTGGCTGACTAACTGGTGTGAATGAGTAGCACATTATGGTACACGGTGTTTCATCGATGCCACAAGCACTGGTGGAAAAAGGAACAGCAACTCCACATTTTATGCACAAAATCCTGAACAGAGGGATGAAGGCTGGCGTAACATACTGCAGAGTTTTATAAAACTTACGGAATCTTAAATCAAGGTACATAAACTTTATCAACTCTACCAAGACAACACATTTATTGTCAATTTGACATTTATAAACAGCCTGGATTTGTATGCAATCCAACTTAATTACGTATCAAAATTCAATGCGATCCATTGTCTGAAGTCAATATATGCGTAAGTTTCAATCTTCTTGCTTAAAAATATCATATTTTGACCTATGAGGCCTCATGATTGGAATATCGAAATGACTATACAGGAAATACCGGTTTCGGCAGAACATGCTACATTTTTAATATGTTGTAACTTTTGGCATCCTTGCACTCATATAAACTTTTGATCATACGGGACGATAAAAAGTACCTAAATTCCAAAACCAATCAAGAATCGCCCAACAATAATTGTTCTTTTTGGGTAATACTTCACTGTGTAGAATTGCCCAAATACTCAAAAGTCCAACAATAACTGTTCTTTTTGGGCAATTCTTCACTGTGAAGGATAGACCAAACACACTACACTGTCCATAAAATGTCAAAAAATTTATTTCCCAATATTTTTCATAACGGCTTAATCTGGTAAAACGAACTTAAAAGATCCTTTGAGGACTTAAATAATATGGTGGTATTTTAGAAAAGACTAAGATAATTTTTATTAGATATATATGTAGATCTAGACTTACATGTATCCATATTTTAAATTTTAATTATTTGTGGGAAAATGTATTGTTCCTTTTTAAAGTATGTGAATTTATATAATAACTCAATTTTGTTATTTAGTTGCAAGTCTCTTTAGCGCATAAGACCTTTTGGTTGAACTTTCATTTGTTCTCAATGGGAATAACATATTTCAATGTTATAACTTCTAATTAAAAAAAACCTTAATGAAATCTTTATGGGGGTTATTTCTTTTTATTTGGCTGTTACTACTTCATTTGACTATGAATGCAATTTTTGATGAATTTCTTGCTTATGTAGCTGCTTTCTTAATAATATTTGCGTAATAACTCGGAAAGTAAGCCACAAGTAGAAAAATATGTCTGGACCAATGTTGTAGAGCAGAAAAAAACACATCGTTTTCTTGTCCGAAAAGTCCCCAAACGCTAATATTTGATCCATTTTTCATAGTTTTAAAGTTTCCAATTAATACTGTAATTTTGAGCAAAAATAGTCATTTCCGGCGAAAAATTTGGTTTTCAGATTAGAACGAATAATGTTAATTTAAAACTTTCAATAGAAACCGTATTTGTTCGAAAATGCAGATGATCATTAATAATATTAAAACTATGGTCAAATATGGTCATTGGGGATCTTCCGAACATTTAATAGATGTGATTTTTTCTGCTCTACAACATTGGTCTTATTTGGGACTTATTTAGTTATTACCTGTAGTACCTGTATTTGATTCAAATATTATTTGTAGTAGATTCAAATGTATTGAAATAATAAAGCAATTAAGTGTTATACTTTTATAATATTTTATTTAGAACAGAAAAGTATTTATACAAAATACTAAAAGTAGTTAACAATTCAATTTAATAAAATTAAATTCAAAAAATAATATGTATTGTTGAAACTAAATTTTTTAAATATTAATATCTCGAAAATCAAGCAAGATATTGATTTTTTTCAATTGACATTTTCTATTTATTTATTTTAAGCTGTTCTATAAAAAACCATCGTCAGTGCGCGGCGTAATGAAAATTGTTATCTCCGCGAAAAAACTTGGTCAAGACTGCGACGTTCCAATTTTCGCGGAAATTACAATTTCCGTGGCGCCACGCTCTAACGATGATTTTTTATATAAGACGTCAAAATAAAGCGAAAATTTTAAATAAAAAAAAAACGGCGGGTTGCACTCTGGGAGTGCCGACAGAAGTGAGAACTTAAAATAATATAATTGAAATTTGTTTTCATGATGTTTTGTAATGTTTATGGAATAATTTTCACCACACCAAGCAACTCATGGCTGTCTCTTTCACACCAGTAAAGAAAAAATAAATGGAGGAAAGCTAATCTAAAGTTCTCAGCTTTTAAAATCCAGTGTCATCCTGTGTCGGTGATGACGTGGAGGAAAGCTAATGTCAAGTTTTCAGCTTTTAAAATCCAGTTTCATCCTGTGTCGTAACTCAATTTATGCATACGCCCAAAAGCACGCAGCAAATTTCTAAAATTACCATATACCAACAACCAAGACAACAACCATGACGTCATCACATGGTTGTTGTCTTGGCTACTGATCTATCAACATACCCTTAAAGCATGCTACATAATTTTAAAAATATTGTCATTGTGACGTCATGAATGTCGGTGTCCTGTCGCCAGTTTATACATTTTTCCTCACCCGCACAACGTGCCTAAAGAAGTTCTCACTTCAAAAAGTCAATATCTCGCTTGATTTTCGAGATATCGATATTTAAAAATTTTAGTGTCAATTGTATCACACCGGCTTCGCTAGTAACATTTTTTCTGTATACAACAAGAGAGAAAGAGAGAGTAGTATTGCTTTGCCGATTCTTGTTTTAACGTAAAAGCAAAAATAATTTCAAATACCTTAAATCTTTAAAATGCAATTTAAATTTACGATTGAAGTAAAGTATAAAAATAGTATTTTCAATACTTTTCAAATTCAAAATGCAATTAAAAGTTTTCACTGTTAAAAATAAAGAAGAAAAGGATTATTTTTACTACTACTATTTTCAAAATTTGCAGCTTGGAATCAAAAATAATATTTTTAAATTTACAATGTATTTTTTCCCTGAGTGTACTCTACTAAACTACAACCAAGTATACCTTTACTTATCTCAGATATATGCTCAAAGCGACCGACACCAAAAACGTATCTGGCAGTAATATTGAAAGCAACACGAAGTTTATGTAGTGAATCCGAGTCTAGCTTACTATAAATTAAATCAAAATAGGATATATAGGGAACAATCAGTTGTAAAACGAGCCTACGCATAGTCTCTATAGGAGTAAAAGCAATAGATGTAATCAGTACCGCCTTTACCATAAGAGCACACGGGGCCCGTTCCCAGGGCCCCCATTTTTAGGGAGACCCGAAGGAACGACAATTTCTCTCACGTTTATTTTCAAAACATTTTTGTCGGGCACAGTAAGAGCGAGCACGCGGGTCAAAAATAGAACTTACTTTTGTCTTAAAATTTAAGTTAAAATTTTTTCGATTTTATTTAATCAAATTAAGACAAAATCATTTACTTTTAAGACTATAAAATTTCCATAACATTTGACTTGAATTTGGTTTAGTTAAGGTCGATTTAAGACAAAAAAGTCATATTCAACTCTAAACTTGGCGTGCTTTTGGCTTAATTTAAGTCAAAAAAAGGTAACAGTAAGACAAAATTAAATCAATTTGTATAGGCCTACTAAATTGTTAGAAAAAACATAATACAGTGAAACCTGGTCAAGCGGTACCTGGATAGGTAAGAAACCTCTACTAGTGAGACTCACTTCAAGGTCCCCACACTTTCGCATCAAAACACCTCTATTTCTGGGACTAACTTCTATATCTGGGATTTGATTTTTGAAGTTTTTGTTAGTTTTGGCCTCTATAACATGGGCTTTTTCCCCTAAAACTGGGACCGTTTAGAAATAACCTCTATAAGTGGGAAATAATATTTGTGTGTGTATAATATGTTATTTTGAATTTGAATATGCACGCTTTATCGGTCTAAGTATGGTTATTTGGGAAACTGTGTAAATGGGAAACCTCTTTAATTGAGGCAAAAATGTTGGGCCCTTGGAGATCCCAGTTATCCAGGTTTTACTGAATAAGTTACAACATGCGTGTTATATATAAAAAGATAAAAAAATAAAATCAGTGATTTTTCACGGGTATTTGAATGGTGAACGATACAGTAATAATAATTAGTATTTTCAATTCTGAAGTACGTTGAGTACTTTATATACTAGAATAAAGAGAAGAAATTGACGAATCCAATGTAACTGAAAAAATCAGAAAAAATAAATTGAAAATTCCTGGTTTCCATGGGACTCGATCACAGGGCCTCCAGAGTATATAGCAGAAACATTAGAAACAGAAATGATTTCAACCTTCCTACTTACAGGACTGAATCAGGTAAAAATTGCCTATTTTACAAAGGGTCAAAATGCTTTAATGAGCTCCCAGAAATTATTAAAAACTGTGATACAAGCCTATTCAAAACTAAGTTATATGATTATCGTAAGACACTAGATATAAGATAATTATTGTGTTTTATTATGCGTTACATGTTATGAAAATTTTATATGTTACCCTAATTGTTTAATTGAATTAGGCCTATATAGGCTGTAATAAATAATAAAAAAAAAAAAAAAAAAAAATAGAGTCCTGAAGTCTTTTTCGGAAACTATATGGTCTGCACGTGCCAATGCTATTAATGCTTTGCAAAATGTTTACTTAAATATTTCTGAAGCACTGTCCTAAATCACAAGTGACATCAATTAACCAGGAGACACCAGAAACGAAACCCAAAGCCTTACAAAAAAAAAAATGGAAAATTTTAAACTGCTCTTCTAACGCAAATATGGAATGATCTTTTGGGTATTATGAATAAAACAAGCCTAAGTTTACAGAATAGCACTATGATCATGGAAGTTGTAACAAAACTTTACGAATCTTTGATCTGTTATGTCTATAACGCACGCAATAATTTTGATCAGTGCGAAACGGCTGCTAAAGAAAAAAATCCAGATGCTGACTACATACATAGATAAATTTGAAAGAAAAAGAATTCGCAGCACACGCATCACTTTTTTTGAAGGATCATCAGACACTGCACAGTTGAGGCAAGGAAAAGTTTCGTGTAGATACATACTTTCTTTCCCATAATTGACACATTAAATACATACACATTTAAAAAAACGTTCGGCAGCATACCAAGAAATTGATAATCGGTTTAGTTTTCTTTGTCAGTTAACAACAATCGAATCTGGCGAGTCGACCAAAAAATGCAAAGAATTAGCAGAATTTTATCATGAAGACATTAGTGCATATGAGCTGAAAATAGAATGTTTTGAGCTAATATTTAAAAAACATAGCAAAGCAATCAGCGGACTTAAATATCTCAATCTTACATGACCTAATAAAATCAGATAAATAAGACGAAACTTTTCCAAACGTTGAAGTTGCTACAAGAATATTCCTTTGCCTAATGGTTACCAATTGTAGTGGAGAGCGTTCATTTTCGCAGCTTAAGAGAATAAAAAATGAATTGCGAACAAGAATGTTACAAGAACGACTAAGTAGTTTAGTGCATAGAAAGTGACATCCTTCAGAAAATTTACTTTGAGAAGAATAGAAGATTTTGCTCAACAGAAATCCCAGAAAAAGCCATTATCGTAATCGTAACCAAGAAACCCGCAGCATACTAATATCATTAATGACATATTATATTTTATACATATTTGATTATCTATAAGAAGTAGAAGATCATCGTAGAAAAATATTAGTATAATTCCCTTTCTTTACTTTCCAAAAGGGCGCCAAATTCTTGTGTGCCCAAGGCCCCAGCATTGTTTAAGACGGCCTTGGATGTAATGTAGTTATTATTAGCCCTATTATCGTTTGCGAGTCGCCTGGAAAATTATGCGACTCGCGTAAATTACGGTTAGCGAGTCGCCCTGTTGTTTCGCCTCAAACGTCAAAACTTTCATTCGCCAAATATGTCAAAATCAGGTGACAAAAGTTTTTGAAAAATTTATTTATTATTATATATTTTAGAATTGATATCGTAGATAACATTATTTCAGTTGAGATATATTATCATTGCATTCAGGCCGTAAAGTCACTTTCTGTTGAAATATTGATCCGTAGCAGCAATACCAACATGAGTTCTGTCAACGCAACCAATGACTCCCGGTATTGCAGATTTTCTGTCATTTCCATTTTTGTCCACTCATGGCAAATTACTATCTCAAAAATGTCCGGCCCATTTATCACAGGGGGTGGGGGTTGCGGGGTAGTTCACAAGGGGTACTCTGAACATAATTCCGTTGGATTTCGGCCGCGGATCAGTCTATAATATAACACCTAGTTTGCTAGCAACAGTAATTTTACATAAGAGTAGGGGTAAGTGGACGGCCTGCGTCATCGAATTTTTCCAGAAATTTCAATGATTCATAATTTTTTTAAAAGTGTTGCCGACGGCTAATTCTTTCGGATTCTTATCGAAAACATCGTTTTTTATCACCCCACGCAACTCCCACCCCCCAAAATGGGGGGTACATAATTACTTTTAATTTAAATTTTTTTCACTTATAAAAATTAGAAGTTGAATATTTTGACAGTTTTCAGTTTTTCAGCCGTCAATTTATGTTTTGCAATTTGGCAGCATTGTTTTGAAGGCGAACTTGTACTTTTGCCAACCATAATACAGAGCCATAGGCGAGTCGGCAAGTAAGGCGAGTCGCCAAATTCAGGCGACTCGTGAACGGTAATAGGGCTATAAAATGCAATTACTTAACAACACCTAAGGCAGCTGCAGTTATGATAAATAAAAGCGTTAGCGAGTAGACCGCTCACAAATCACTTTGTAGGATTGTGCTAATACATATCAGCTATTAAACAAACAAAAAAACAGCATAGTCAGAAAAAAATGTCAAAGTGCGACTAAAATTCTGCAAGGAGTATACACATTGCAGTTTGGAAGACTGGAAACGAATAATTTGATCTGACCAAACAAAATTTAATTGACTTGTCATCCACACTGCAATGTTTATGCTCCTTGCAGAATTCCCCTTATTTATTTCTTTTATTGAACATTTTTGAGGCTAGTTTCTTTTTTGTTAATTTTCAGTTGAAAGTGATGCAAATTAATCATGCAGTGTTCCTTATTTAAGAAAAAAATTATAGTTTAGTCAATATGAAAAATATATCTGTTGAAACCGAAGGTAATGTAGTTATTATGACTCAAAATGGTCAGTCTTCAAGAACCAGGCCCGGATTTAGAAATTTGTCGCCCTTAAGCAGTTGCGCGGATTTTTTCGGATTTTAAAATTACTAAAAATGATAAGACGAATAGACTCACGTTGGAAGTGGTTGAAAACATTATGTTTTCAAAGACGTTTAAAAATGAATATATTGAATGAATATATCAAAATTATGAATACAAATGAAATAATTCTGAATAGATATGTATATAAGACTGATAACAAAGTTCTGTGACTAATTAAAATTATTTACATAGTTTAATTAAAAATACCAAAAATTAAGGGAGTTTGTTTTTCAACAGGACAAGTCCGATTTTCATCGAAACTAGTTTTCGGTTTTTTCTTTTTGATTGTGTGGGTTATAGCCTATAGTGTCATTACAGAAATTACTTCTATCTGCCCCAAATTCTGACAACTGCATAAACTCAACATGGTACAATAAGTGGTTTTACCAAACAGAGTTTTAGTTACAGAAGAAGAAATTTTCTTGTTTGCTAAAAAATGCAAAAAGTGAATGTGTTGTTTTGAAACAAAATTCGTCACACTGGTGCACTATAATGAAAAGGTTTTAATTAAATTGAGGCATAGAAAGTTATATGTATTTGTTGTTTTTATACTATTTAATTTGATACTTTGATACTATTTTTTTCAGATGTGGATACTTTTGGATACATTTTTAGCTTTTGTAGGGATACTTTTATTTTTAATGCTTGGGCAATACTGGGACTTGTCATTGTTCTATCATTCGCCGAACTGCTCGAGATATCTTTTAACTTGTGCAAACAATGCAGTTTGTTACCTATAATGCTGGTTGAGTCGCCCATTTCCATAAGCAGTTAAAAGACCAAAAACTTTTTTTTGAGATATTGGTATTTTTGGATTCGTTAGCTCCATGGCTATCAAATGATCATGCAATAAAGTTAAAAAAATATTAAAACCACGTTAAAATCGGCAAAGAAATATGTGAACAGGTGCAAAAGAAGTTCATTTCTATCAGTAGACAGAAGCAAAACGCAAAAAAAGCAGTTAATTCCTCGATTTGACAGCTCTACCAGCATAATTTTACAATTTGTGTCGGTCACTCAAAGTCGAAAAAAACAATTGATAACACATTTTCTTATATTTGGACGGAAGACTTATACCAAAAGGAATCCAACCAAATTGCATCCGAAGTATATCACAGATTATCAAATTTATCACTTGAAGGAATGAATAGTGTTGTACTTTTCTCAGATGGATGCGGAGGTCAAAATAAGAATAAAACAATTATATCAATGTTGTCAACTTGTCTTCTATGTGCTGCTCCTGACTACATCGCAAATGTAGTAGATTATTACCCAATAGTAGGCCATTCATAAATTCTACCAGAAAAAGTATTTAGTAGGCTGGAGAAACAATTTAGAACTTTTGTAACACTAGTAAACAAGTTTGCTATTTGGATCAGAAATATATTATCTGCAATCCACCAAAAAATTGGATCATTACAATGAATAGGAAAATTATGAGCAGTTTTTCGTGAGTTGCCAACAATTATGAAAACTTAAAATAACTGCTTTTGGAATTGGGCGACTAAGTTGTAGTATGAATTGTCTTAGAGTAGAATGTGTGGATAATTTCAAATATGTACTTAGGTATTATACTAGACAGTAACCTCAATTGGAAAAACCGCACATTATACTTAAAGCAACAACATAGTCAGACATCTGTATCATCTAAGTCTTTATTGTAAGCTGACAACTTTAAAACTAGTTTATAATGGCTTGCTAAGCTCAAAGTTGCTTTATTGTATTTCCTGCTGGGGTGGAGCCTATTATAATAAAATCGATCTCATTTTTACTACACAGAAACACGCAATCAGAATCTTAACTAAAGCAAATCGCAGAACACCTAGTGTTGGCTTGTTCAAATCTCTTGAAATAATTCCGTTAAGGAACTTATGAGGAATTCTTTAAATTTTCTGGTTTTACGCGATCACAAATATCGAAAATTTAAAATTGAGGGCACACATCTGAAACCATTTTTAATCTATAGTTTGGACGTTTCTAAACAAACTGACCTAAATGATACCCAAAATTTGGGAGTTTAATTGAAAATTTAATTCCAGTTGTTAACATAAAATTATAAAATTTAGTACACATGTTGACAATTGATTGCACTTTCTATTCATGATAAAAAAAAAATTCAATAATTTTATTTTCCCATTTGTTTATAACTTTTAAATAAACAATTGATGATAATTTTGTCTTCCCAATACGAAAAATTAAATTTTTTTTTTAGTATGAGCCTTGAATATTGAATATATGTAAAAAACTTAAGTTCTTATTTTTCAAAGCGTACTTATTTTGTTCTTATTTTTCAAAGCGTACTTAATTTGCACTTATTTCGGCCGGAAGCAAAAATCTGTTTTCCAAAATGATAATAAATATCGTTTGCGCTGGTCCGATGGTTGCGACATAGTTGCAACTAAAATTCCTTTATTTAGAATTTTCTCACGAATTTTTAAAAAACTGCGACGAATTTCGAGGCAAGAGAAAATACAATTTCAAAGAGCAACAGCGCACAGAGACAGCTCTCGGTGGAACTGCTGACGCTAAGACTGCCTTATCCAACAAAATGTCGATTGATAGTACACGGAGCGAACATTAATCCTTTAAATTTCTGAACATGTTTTCAACATTTCATTTGCATTTATTGTTGACAAATATAATTCAATAAAAAAATTTCGACAGCAAAACAAAAGCTCGGAATCATGGTATACATGAATCATGCAATACAGGATCGTTCTCTTAACAATAAAAATATGCAGATAAATCGTACAAATGTCAAAAAATTTTAAAACATACTGCGTTGACAGCTGGTCTTTTCCTTTTTTTACGTTCCATTTGATCTTTCACTTTACTGCAGCCACCATATGATTAAACCATGGCTTGGAATTGTACTTATTTCCAACTATTTTGATTTCAGGCAAATTCAATTCAAAAATTTTTCCAAACACAAAGTTGGTATAAGTAAGATACTTACAAAGTAAGTATAGTTGGTAACATTAGTTATATCTATAAGTTATCATTATTTCATACATTAAAATGCATTGTGTTAGTGAATTAAAGTTCATTTGCCGAACAGTGTATTTCGCGGTATTTGATGCTCTTTGTGTTTACTTAAGTTACAGTTGTGCGTAAGCATACACTTAGTGTCAAAAGTCTACGCTCCTATGTGAAAAATTTCGTTGCATTAAAAAAATTAAATGAAACAGTTATTTTTGTTGTTTTTTTCTCTATATTTTTATTATTGAACTTCAAGCATTCTATTGTAATTAAAATTTTTACAAAGCATTAACACTTTTTTGAAAAAAATTACTAAAACGAAATTAATTCAAAAAATGCATTTATCAAAAGTCTACGCTCATGTGTCGAAAACTTAAAAAATAGTATAAAAGTTAAAAAAAAAACAATTAGTAACGTGTTGGGTATCCTCGAGGCTTAAGGACTTCCCTATTTAGCATGGAATTAACTAGCTTAGTTGTCTCTTCGACGGAAATTTTCGTCCACTCGTCCTTAATGACACCTTGCAAAGCTTCTTTGCTTGTAATATTGTGTTGTCTTATCTTTCGCTCCAATAAGTCCCAAAGATGGTCAATTGGGCTAAGGTCTGATGATTGTGGGGGAGTTAGCAGTATTTTTGGAACGTTATAAGTGAGCCATAATTTTGCAGTTCCAGAAGTGTGCTTGGGGTCGTTGTCCTGTTGAAAGTAAACCCTAAATTTACAGCACTATCTTTGAAATTATTTTTTTAAATGTTCAAATATGCGAGTCTATCCATAGTAGACTCAATAAATTCAAAATTTCCGACTCCACTTGCTGCCATACACCCTCACATCATCACACCTCCACCACCATGCTTGACCGTTGGTAACAAATTCTCCTTGTTGAGCGCTGTTCCTTTATTTTGCCACACAATTTTCCATCCTCTGATTCCAAATATGCAGAATTTGCTCTCATCTGAGAACAAAACCTGTTTCCAGAAGTCTGCCGGCTTGTTTACGTAGTTATTTGCAAATGCGATTCTCTTCTGGCGGTTGGTTAACGAAATATAAGGTTTCCTTCGGGCAACTCGGCCGTGATATCCTGCTTTTCTCAAAATTCTTCTAGCGGTAGAAACACTTACTATAGTTTTTTTAAATTTTGTTCTGGTATCTGTGGATATCTGGGACGCAGATATTTTAGCATTTTTCTTCACAAGGATATAATACTTCGCGTTTCTCGGTCTGTTAATTTAGTCGGTCGGCCAGATCTTGGCTTTGGAGTTAATATTCCGGTCTTCGCAAAGTTTTTAACTACTGTTCGCACCGACGTCCATGCTCTATTTATGGTTCTTCCGATTTGCCGGTAATTTTGACCGTTGTTCCAAAGGTTTAAAATTATTTTTCTCTCGCTGACGTCTGTTTCCCATCTTATTGCTTCTATTGTTAAAAATCAGACCAAGCGCGTAAAATGTCACGAATTCTAAATACTATAGTAAAAATAATGAACAATTTAAAAAAAAAACATGCTTTTCATTAAAAAATACTTACGAAGCCAACGATCCTTGGTATTGAAACACAATGAGCGTAAACTTTTGACACAAGCAATGCGTAGCAATGATAACAAAAATACCGATATTATTGGCATCGCTTGAGCGGATTCAAAGAACTTTGGCGTCAGCATTGGTACTAAGATCATAGACTGTTGTGATAAAACTTTTTAAATTTAGTTGAAGTATTCCATTGAATTTTAACTGACAAATATTTTGGAATGCAAGGAGCGTAGACTTATGACACCAACGTGATTTTGTAATTGTTATTATACATAAATATGTATGTACGCTTATTTTATTTAGTTATGTTATGCAGAACTTGAATTTTAAAATATGTATATTGAAGTCTTGTTAGAACATTCAAGCTGTGTTCACGCGCTATTTAAAAGGTTTTTGATCTTCTCTTTTGGGTACAAACAATCACCAAACAACTATAGCTACGGATCATCAGGTTTACGAATTCTTACTTATCGGCTTAAAAGTCACTGATGAGTACGCCTAGCAACGGATGAAACTAGTATGACTAGTTAATTTCTTAATATGGTCGAGCTAATCTGATTTTATCCACTTACCAGCATTAGCAAAACAATAAAATGTAACTTAGCCTACACAACCAACCTCTCCTCTCTCTTAGGCCTTACTACTGCATGAAAAATAAAGGTAAGTATGTACTTTTTGACCCCATTGTCACAGGTGGTGGGGGTAGTTTACAAGTGGTACTCTGAACATAGTTCCTTTAGATTTAGCCAGCGGGCACCTCTTGAAAAATTTTTATGAAAGTTGATTCAGTTGTATCCAACTCCTAGTTTGCTAGCCACAGTAATGACCCCATTGTCACAGGGGGTGGGGGTTGCGGGAGTAGTTCAAAAGGGGTACTCTGAACATAATTCCGTTGAATTTAGCTGTCGGTCACCCCTTGAACAATTTTTATGATATATTCAACACCTAGTTTGCTAGCCACAGTAATTTTACATAAGAGTAGGGGTAAGTGGGCGGCCTGTGGCCGCAGCTCAGAATTTAAAACTCCCAAAAATCCAACACTGGCTTTACGGCGGCCTTCGGCCGCGGATCAGTCTATAAAATATCCAATACCTAGTTTGCTAGGCATAGAAATTTAACATAATAATCCAAGGGCCAGCGACGAACAGATCTTCGTTATTTTATAAAACCTGAAAGTTCTTCTGTGTATGTGCCTAATAGAGGTACCAACGTTCCCCGACTATGAAGTTTGAGTAACGGCTACTTTGAAAGATGACAGTAGGGTTGTTAGATTTTTGAAACACAAAATCAGTATATTCAATGACCAAATCCATCTCAAACCATGCAGTCGGAGTGACTTCAAATTGCGGAATTAGTTGCCGATTAAATATGTTGTTTTTCAAAGTAATTAAGGAAATATACCGTACCCCGATTTGATTGAAAATTGTTTTCTACGAAGTTATGCCCATTTAAAGTTTTAGTGTCAGAGCTTGAAAACCCGCCAAAAATTGGTTCAAAATAGTCGCATTTTCAACCAAATCAAAATAATTAATTTTTGTCTTTTGATTCTAATGGAACTTCTAATTCTCTGTCAGAATCTTTAAGAAATTTTGAAAGTTGTTGAAAATTGACGGCATTATAGCGCTTTTTATGAAAAAAAAACAAGGCAGATTTTCTCAAAAACCCCAATGTTTTTTACGCTTACAATTTTATTGGGGATTTGTATTAATATGAGAGAGAAATGACATGAGCTTAATGCTTGTTAAACCACATTTGAGGTCAGGAGATTTTTTTCCCCAAAATGAAAATGTCAATTTTTTTTTCATTATTGCCAAGCCACTCTACGGTACTATTTGCAAAGCAAATAACAACAGCAACATTCCAAATTACTGTATGCAAATCCTGCTTGCATTCTTCATACTTTTTTTCACCGTTATTTTCGTAATAACATTTTATCATAGGAAATATATAAAAATATTGTAAGCACATAAAAATCAAAGTAACATAAAACGAATAAAAAAATACAAAGGCAATCATTTACTTTTGTATATTGTCGTTTAAACTACAATACCGCGTATAGGCTTGTTTCATAACCGCGTGTATGGCACAATATTCTACAAAGCTAGTGAAAACTAAGTTTATTCGGAAAAATATCTAAGTCTAAAATGAAAACAGCCTTTATATTAGTATACTCTGCTTTGCAGCTTAAATGACAATGTATAAAAATACAAAAAAAATACTTCAGAAAAATTACATTAAATGAGATCAACTACATACATATGTACATAAATATATACATTTTACTAATTATGTATATTTATCACAGCTTTGTATTAGTCGTTAAACCTCCTTAGCATTATCAGTTTTTAGAAACTCGAAAAACTCTTTGCAAGTCATCCCAAAATTTATTTTTGTTTGAAGTTCGCTTTCTCGGGTTTATAAGGCAAGCCTATTCCTTTCTTTCCTCCAGAAATTAAACATTAAACTAAAAATTCGCTCAGTGGTATGAAAAAATGAAATTACAAATTCTTTCAAGATTTGGATATGTTCCTCAATTTAAAAATTCCATCCACTTTTGATCTATTTTTGCATTTGTCTGGGGCTTAATAAAGTTTTGTAACGCAGTATATTCATCAAATAAGCCATCTACATCAATGTTTTTAATTGAAAAAGTTTCAGAAATATCGACAAAGTCGCGAAAATTAATTACTGTGTTTAAATTAAAGATACTTAAATTTTTGAGCTTGTTGTTTTCATATTGAAAATGTTTTTCGAGATATGTTATTGTAGATGATAATAAGGCATCTGCTCTTCTTTTGAATAAATTAACTTCTTGAAAGTTATCACAGCAAACAGTTTAAGCTATTGAACCAAAAAAGCCATGTTCTTTAAATTTGTCACGCAAATTTATCATTAATTGAAACATATTAACGACAATTAGGTTACTACTTTCTTGTAATTTCTTTATAGTACACAATAACGTTGTGCCAATATTTTGAATCAATCCTAAGTACGCTGCAGCCTCCAGCAGTACTTGTGTCAAAGAATTGCTTAAAAATGAATGGGCAACATTCTTGAGACATGAAATAGCTTTCCAGCGCAACGATAGTTTGCCATCCAATGAAACTATAATTGATGTCCCTACCGCTTCTGCATCCTCTCCCTCGGCTTCAAATGGCACCAAACAAGCTAATTCCCTTAGGAAGAAAAAAAATCCAAAGAAGAAGACCAAGCCAACTAAAAAACGGAACTGCGAAGCCAACATCCCTGAAAGAGTTTCGCCAAATACTCCCCTAGAAAATTTACCTGAAGCATTTAACGCCACTAATCTTAGTCCAGTAGATAATAGTCCCCTTGCTATAAGATCTACTGTTCCTATTTTTTTTAAAGCTATTCCTAAACCTAGATCCATTTTATCTCCCGTTTACATCCTGACACAATAGCTGATACTGTTAGGGATTTCATAAGGCAACAAAATGTCATTCCTGCTGACGCTTTTATTTCCTGTAGGAAAATCGGTAACAAACCTACATATTCATCTTTTAAAATTACAATGGCTTCCTGTCATTTTGCTGCTGTTTATAATTCGAAGATGTGGGTTAATAATATCTTTAAGTCTGAGTTTCAATCTAAAAAAACAAGGCTGTCCAAAACGTCCGTTCTGGACCAAAAAACTAAATCGTTTATCCTTTTACTACCAAAATGTAAGGGGTATGCGTTCAAAAGCGCATGATATTTTTTTATCTACTCAGAACTTTTCTGAAGATATTATAATTTTAACCGAGACTTGGCTTAACAGCTCTTTTCTTAATCAGGAACTGTTTGATAATAGCTTTAATGTTTTTAGAAGAGACAGATATATGGACGTCTCGTCTCCTGTTGGAGGGGGTATATTAATTGCTATAAAAAATAGTCATACTAGTTCTTTAATTGATATTCCCTGTGCTGCTAGTATTGAACTTTTATGTGTTAAGGTAATTTTTTCTAAGTCCAATTTGTACATCCTTAACGCCTACATTCCTCCCAATAGTAGCACAGAAGTCTACGAGCACCTTTCGAGGGCCGTAGAATTTGTCATAGATAAACTTTATACCAATGACGATATTTTATTGTTAGGTGACTTTAATTTGCCTGACTTAAAATGGAATATTTCGGACAACGGTACATATTATTTTGTATCTAGTCCAAGAACTCGACAAGAACAAATTTTTGTTGACGAAATCCTGTTGTAAACAAGTTAGTTGTATTAAAAATTCCCACAATCGACAACTGGACTTAGTCTTGACTACAGACAGTAGCAATGTTGTTGTGCAAAATGCTCCTCTTGCTTTATCTGCGGTTGATGCGTACCATCCACCTCTGAGTGTGTTGTACCAATCGGATAGAGATAACATAGTGACTGCCAATTCTTCTAGCAGATTCTTTGAATTTAATTTCAAGAAAGCTGACTTCTTGAAATTGAATAATATCCTATATGATAGATTTAACATTTGGCTAGAATTTTTTAATAATAACATCTTAGATGAATGCGTAAATTATTTTTACAAAGAACTTTTTTCGGCAATATCTTTATCTGTGCCATATACTCTGAGGTATGTTAATGATTCCTCGTACCCCTGATACACTAAGGATTTGAAGAAAATACATAACGGCCGCAATACGGCATGGAATAAATACGTTTGTAGTCAGGACCGCATTGACCTGGAAGCTTATCTGCAGCTTTTCCAAGAATTTAGGCTTGAATCAGCTTCAGCTTATTCTGGCTATCTGAATAAAATGAAGCTCAATATTCTTCATGACCCCAAAAATTTTTGGGGATTCATAAACTCTAAAAAAAAGTCGGATGGTTTTCCATCAGAATTCAAAACTGTCGACGGGCTCACCAGCGATCCCCAAATTATAGCTGGGTTATTCGCTAATTTGTTCAAAAAATCTTTTTCAACTGAAGTGTTTAGCCCTGATGTCAACTACTTTGAGTATATGAATACTGATCCTCAGGTTCCATTTGTTGCAATATCTTTTACCCCTGAACTTATAGTAAAATATATTGCATCCCTTGATGATGACTTTGGTTCTGGGCCTGACGGCATTCCAGCCACAGTTTTAATTAATTGTAGTCTTATCCTGAGTAAACCACTCAGTTTTCTTTTTAATAAATCTATTAATGATGGCTATTTTCCTAAATTTTGGAAGGAATCTTTTATAAGTCCTATTTTTAAAAAAGGATTAAAAAATGATATTTCTAATTACAGGCCTATAGCCAAGTTATCATTAATACCAAAGCTTTTTGAGCAAATTATTTATGATCAAGTTAAGGTGTGCTGTAGTGAAGTCATAACAACTCGTCAGCATGGTTTTGTTAATGGCAGATCTACCGTTTCTAACCTTCTTGATTTTACGTCTTTTGCTTTAAGTTCAATTGCTTCTGGGTCGCAAGTAGACTGTATCTACACAGACTTTAGTAAAGCATTTGACAAATTACCACATAGCTTGATTTTGTTTTAATTAAATAAACTAGGATTTCCTATAAATTTTGTCAGATGGATTGAATCTTACTTATTTGATCGTTCTTATCGAATAAGATTTCGAGGGGTGTTGTCCTCTCCTTTTACAGCGTTTTCAGGTGTTCCGCAAGGAAGTCACCTGGGGCCGCTCCTGTTTATTTTGGCTATCAATGATGTTACTCATATAATCAAAAACTCTCATCTGCTTATATATGCTGATGATATGAAAATTTACAGGACTGTGAAGGTGGATAATGACAACTTTACCCTTCAGTCTGACCTGAAATCATTTGGAGTTTGGTGTTCTAAAAATAGCTTACATTTAAATCCTGATAAATGCCAAACTATGATCTTCTTTAGAAAGAAAATTAATGTGGAATTTGATTATACAATTAATGATATGAAAATCTGTCGTGTCGATATAGTCAAAGACCTTGGTATACATGTTGATGCTAAATTGACGTTTAATGAACACATTAATATAATCTGTAAGAAGGCTTCGTCATTACTTGGATTTATAAAGCGGTGGGCAAAAGAATTTAATAGCCCGTTAGTAACAGTAACTTTATACAATACTATTGTGCGTCCTCACTTAGAGTATGCTAGCCAAGTATGGTCTCCATATTACAATATACATATAGATAGAGTAGAACGAATCCAAAAAAATTTTGTTCGGTTTGCTCTCAAGGGCTTAAATTGGAATGACCTCTTAAACCTTCCTCCTTATGAGGATCGTTTAAAGTTATTACGTATGCAGTCTTTGAGCACTCGTAGAAATATTGCGGGTATAATTTACTTGCATCAGCTTGTATCAGGGTCGCTTGCTGCGCCAGAGCTTCTGAATTATATTTATTTTAACACTAATCGTAGGAGTAATCGTTACTCATATCAGATATTTTACCAACCAGTCAGTAGAACTAATTATATGGCTACAGCTCCTTTTAATCGCATGACTACTCTAATTAACAATTGCGATGTATATGATATTAGCTTGTCAAAAGGTCAACTCAAGCTTAGATTGAAAAATAACTATAGTTAATTTTGTAGCTTAATGGTTGTTGGTCTTTATGTTTGTGTTGTCCGAGCCCCACCGCATGATGGGTAAATTATTTCTAACATTTATGCCTTAGGTCATTTAAATAAATCCATACAATTGCATTCATGCAATTTTATGCTTATATATTTATGATCTGAGTCGGTATGTTGAGAAAGTGCGACAAAGCTAAGAAAAAATTATAAAAATATAACAAATTAATTTGCATGTATAATTTTTTCATTTTCATAATTTTTAATAAGCTTTTTACTTGGTTTACTTACTTGGTAAACTCTATTATTATTATTAACATTTTTTTTTATTGAAATACCGTAAAACTATGGGAAGTGTTTTGATATTTCCCTTGTTGGAAGCGTCGGTAGATATTGAAAATGGATGACAATTTTCCAAATCCTTAAGAATGGTTTGAATTGAAAATTTGATAGTACGTTTTTTATTATCTTAGCGCATTTTGTTTTACCACATGTAAAATTTGAAGCTACGCTTGAGTCCGAGAAAATTAATTTTAATAACTTGCTTATGCAATCTGCTGACAAGTAACTATGGCTATGAAAAATTGTGTGATATGAAAAGGAAGCCTACGCAAAACACTTTCTTTTTTACATGAACATTGTTTACCAGAAACTAAAAATTTGTGTAAGGTGCTCTGCTTCGAGTAACAAGCCATATTTTTCCAATGTTTTAATGTTTTCATATGTTTTTTCCACCGTTTGCTATAGAAAAATTATTGTTGCAAACTACACATTTTGCCATATCGTCAGACTTAGCACTACTTATCCAATTGTATTCATTCTTCCTTTGCTCTTAGGAACTTATTTTTTCTTCGGTTCTCATTGTCTATTTTTCGTTTTTTTTGTGAACTGAATTTTCCCAGAGTCACAGTCGCTGCTGCTGCACGTAGAATTGAACTCGGTTTCAGATATCATGCTTTTGATTTGACGTTTCAAGTAAAAGATGTAACTCACGGGGATTCTGGCAAGCAGAAGGATAGATCCAGCAAAAATATGCGATAAGCGAAAGCGCCTTATCTCCGAAATTCTGAACTTACAAGTAGCCTGAAAGTATTTCTAGATTAAATTTGAATAAAAACATTTTTTCGTATGTACTTTTAAATTACTTAAATATATGTTCCGATCAATTTTTTTAAGGTTTGCATGCTGCAACACATTCTCGCTTAAATTAAAACATTTTTAGACATTTGAACAAAATCATCATAGATAGAAGTTACAGCAATTTGCTATTGGAGAGCGAAATGTGGCCTCAGAGCTGTCAAAGTCCAATACAAAGCTTAAAGGAAATTGAAGAAGAAAAATGAATAGAGTCGTGCTTTTTCAGAAAATTATCTACTTGACGTATGAATGTATCGAATTTCAGTATTAAATGTAAAAATTATTTAGTAATTCAAATAGTTAACACAAAAAATCATTATAATTCAGTACAAATTGGTTAAAATCAGTACATTTGCGTACTGATTTCAAAATCTTGAAAAATCAGTATTTTTAAAGAAAATTTGTAAAAATCAGTACATGTAGAATCAGTACGTATGACAACCCTAGATGACAGGTAGCAAAGGTGTAAAAATTGAATCTAACTTTCGTCATTTTATAAATGCTGAATTTTATATATGCACCTGCTTAAAATAATAGGTACACCCTAGAGTTTTAAATTTAACTCAACGCAAAAACTTTTTATTCAAAATATTTAAGTAAACAAAAAATACATATATCTTCGTAGCCTTTATATATATAAAAAAAAGTAGGAACTTAAGAATTACCATAAGGTACGAAAGTTGAGGTCAATGAATACTATTTGCTCAATATTTCCCTGCTCAAAATAATAGGTACACAGGAAAGATATACAGAAAAACAAAAGAAAATGTTAAAGATATGAACTTTTTTGTTTACACTTTCATTATTTAGTGTATCCACCTTTGTTTTGGATAACTTTAGCAACTCTTCTTGGGATACTTTTGATCATACCACATTTCTTGGACACACTCCCACAATCGCTCCGTATTCGTGAAATTGTTTTTGCTTTTTTTCTACTTTAAAGCCCTCTACAGGTTTTCTATATGCTTTAAATCCTTGTGACTGACAAGGCCAACTAAACGCGTTGACTTTATTGTCCTCAAAACATTTTTTCACAAACACATGAGGTGTATTTTGGGTTGTTATCTTTCTGATAGATCCAAAGCTAGGGCATATTTTCCTCAGAATAGGGCAGCATTGCGTTTTCGAGAATACCTTTGTATTCGGCTGCTGTCATTTTAGTCGTTGTCCGAAATATAGGACCTATCCCATATTAAGGAAAACACTCCCACACCATAATACTTCCGCCTCCGGGTGTAAGTTTTTTTCTTTTTTGTGAATCTGACGTGCAATTCTGACACGAGTTTCTTTTTTGCGGTTTATTTTTAAATACATTTGGGGTCGTTCAAGTATTACGAAACGCACTTAGGGGGGGGGGCTTCGAACAACGCGTTACGCTGCGAGATAAAATTCTCTTCTTTTATTTATTATTCTCGCAAACGCAACTAAAATATAACAAAAGTCACTAAAATGATTTTGCTGTACATTGAGCAACATAATTATGGCTTTTCGGTAAACATGGTCACTTGGGTGATACCGCAACTTTTGAGGAGAGGGGGGGGGGGGAGGTAAAAAAATCTTCAAAAATTGCGTTACGTAATACTTGAACGGCTCCTTTCTCACAAAAATTAAAGAGATTTCCTTTCTTTTTTCAAGTATAAAGCCAGTATGTATTTCTCAGCAGATCAATCTTACTTACGACCCATCTCAAATAAAATTGTTTGCTGTCAATTTCAATTCCATATTGCGGACCCAATATGGCGGAAACTCAATAATCTAATCCACCATATTGCATCCGCCATCTTGAATTTTAAATTTCTGACCTTGGATTCGTATTCAGCGACCCCAGAAACCGCCGTGTACCAAATTTGGTGCTAATCGGTTGATTTTTATACAATACGTCCCCCATATTGAATCCACCATTTTGAATTTGAAAATTTTTAAAATATAGCCTCAGATTCGTAATTGGCGACCCTAAAAGCTCCTGTTTAACAAATTTGGTACAAATCGGTTGATTTTAAAAAAAAAACGTCCGAGACGTTACCATTTGAGCCAAAAAACGATCCGATCGGTTGGGAATTTTTATTTTTACAGGCTTTCATTGCTGGACACACAATTTTTCACCGGCCGCCATATTAGATCCGCCATTTTGAATTTTGCAAAGGCGCGAATGAAATCTGAAAGTAGATGTCCTAAGCTTCAAAATGAGCCCTCGGTCGATTTTTTTGGTCACTTCAAATTTTGGACACAGCACTGATCCGGTTTACATGGATCGTCCCATATGTTACTTGAGGAGCTAATAAAAGATTTTTCTTTTCAGTTGGCAGACAGTTTCGATGGTTATTATAGTCTGTCAGACACATTAAAGGTCTACAGTAGCACTTACATATATGTCAGAAAGTGTCATAATTACTTCTACAATAAATATCGGTTTGAAACTTAGGTCATGAGTTCCAGGAGATATCAATATGATATGTAAAAATGGGCGTGGTATGACGTCTCCTACGTCCACCTCCCATATAAAAATATGATATAAGGCTATTATATAAATAAAAAATAAATCAGCATTACGGCATCACTAACCACCCAGGGTTGCCTTGCCAAAGCCTGTCCCGATGCCCGAAAATGCCCGAATTTTAGTCAATTTTGTTGTTTTAATTAAAACTGTAGTATATTGCAGCTCGAAATGTATGCCAAATGATAGAGCTCGAAGAGGCTTAAATATAATATATGAAGTTGCATTGTTGAATCCTGTCCCGAATATGGGTTGCCATTCACTTAAAAAAAATTTACCCGGAAACAGGTGGCAGCCCATGTTTCGTACATGATTTGACAAGGCAACCTTATATATTCTGCTTATGCTGATTTATTTTTCATTTATATAATAGCCTTATACATACCATATTTTTATCATAAAAATTTTTCAAGAGGTGACCGCCGGCTAAATCCAACGGAATTATGTTCAGAGTACCCCTTGTGAACTACCCCCCGCAACCCCCACCCCTGTGACAATGGGGTCAAAAAGTACATAATTACCAAAATAAATATTATTTACATTGTTTAAAGTCTGTATTTATTATTACTAGAAAATTCATTAGGTTTTTTATTGCTTAAAATAAAACAAGTTTTTCTTGTTAAGGCGGCTCCACCTAAAAGTTGTTCGCTAGGTACCGAACCTGGTGGAGGCGACAGATAAATACTTACTATGCTTGAAAAAGATTGATATTTTGTGTTTTATTTCTACCACAATAAGACCTCTTCCCTTAGTGGGAGCCGGTTTTCTTTACTACAGTAGAACCTTTGTAAGTCGAACTTGAAGGGAGACGCCAAAAAATTCGAGTTGTGAAGGACTTCGACTTAAGCGAATTTGTCAGGAAATGTTCGACTTGTAGAGGTTAAGATTTATTCTAACTAATTTTGAGTTATTGGAGTTAGAGAGGTGAATTAAATAAATTTCCTAGTTATAGAGGTATTAAACATTTTTATTCGCAGGTTAAATGATACGTAACATTATTTATTTTCTATAAAAAAAAACTATCAAGTAGGCTTTTACATTGATTTCTAAGAAGCAATCATATACATTGTCGGCATATTCTTTAATTCGGTACCTTATTTTTCTTCGAGCTATAGAGGTAATTCGTTTCAAATAATCGAGCTGTGAAGGTTGTAAAATCAAACATTGTTCGAGATGCAGAGGTCAAATTTATTTTTTCGAGTTATAGAAGAAAAATATGTACTGAATTTACTTGTAGGGAGGTTTTGGGGCTTCAAGGGAAGGTTCGACTTAAAAAGGTTCCACTATATAATCATTTATTAATGATTTCCATTTGATGACGTCGGTGATAGTGGTGCCAACCTGCATTATGTTATCTTTTTCATCACTGCTGTTGGACAGCAGTTTGATAGATTAGAACTAATGTTAGGCTGTACTACGATCTGAGAGCTTGTGCTTGGTTCATTGTAGACAGGGTTGCCAGAATTGGCGACTTGTCGCCAAATAAGCGATTTGAGGAGCTGTTTTGGCATTGGAAAATAGCCCTAGGTGGCTAGTCGCTAACATGGCGATTTCAAATTTTCTTAGTTATAATCCATCAAATACCAAAAGAGTTATTTTTCTTAGAATGGCAAATTAACAATAATCTGGATTGCGAGTCCTGCTAGTTCAGTTTGGAAGACTCTATCCACTAAGGCATATATATATATATTACTTACTTACTTACTTGGGTGGCCATAACAACCCGTTACCGGGTTACGGCCGACCTCAAAAGCTCTCTCCAGGCGCCTCTGGTTCGCGCGCGCCTTCTCCAATCAGTCACACCAAGCGTGGATAGGGTTTCTTCGGCTTGGTCTTTTAATCGGAGGCATGGTCTTCCTCTCCGTCGTCGCCCAGCGGCTTCCGCATCAAACACCTTTTTCGCCGGAGCTTCTTCGTCCATACGCACAACATGTCCCAGCCAGCGCAGACGTTGGATAGTGATGTGCTTGACTATGTCGATGTCATCGTAGAGCTCGTACAGTTCATGGTTCATTCGAATACGGTAGTCGTCGCCGACGCGAACAGGACCGAAGATTTTGCGAAGAATTTTTCTCTCAAACACCCCAAGTGTGGCTGCATCGGTCTGCGACACAACCCATGCTTTTGCACCGTAGAGTAGCACGGGTAAGATGAGCGTCTTGTAGAGTGTCAGTTTTGTCGGGCGAGAGAGTTCTCTACTACTCAATTGCTTACTGAGACCGTAGTAACACCTATTAGCAAGAGTGAGTCTTCGCTTTATCTCCAAGCTGATATCGTTTTGAGTTTTCACGGCGGTGCCAAGATAGGTGAATTCCTTGACAACTTCGAAAGTATAGCTGTTCGCAGCAATGTTGGATCCAATGCGCTGCGTATCCCAGCTTGTGGACAGCATATACTTTGTTTTGCCCTCGTTCACCGTCAAACCCACCTTCGCTGATTCTTTTTCGATAGCAGAAAACGCAGCAGTAACATCTCGCTTACAACGTCCAATGATATCAATATCATCGGCATATGCAAGGAGCTGGACACTTTTGTAGAAAATAGTGCCATTACGATGTACACTGGGTTTTCGCAACACCCCTTCTATCAAAAAGTTGAAGAGGTTGCAGGATAGTGGATCGCCTTGTCTGAAACCTCGTTCGGTATCAAATGGTTCGGAGAGATCCGTTCCTACCCTGACGGAGCTGGATGTGTTGCTCAACGTCATTCTGCAAAGCCGCACTAGCTTCGCAGGTATACCGAACTCAGACATGGTGGCATACAGGCTATCCCGTATCGGGCTATCGAAAGCAGCCTTAAAATCGATAAAAAGATGATGGGTGTCGATCTGTTTTTCGTGGGTTTTTTCTAGGATTTGACGTAGTGTGAAGATCTGGTCTATGGTGGACTTACCAGGTCTAAAGCCGCACTGATAAGACCCAATCAGTGTGTTGGCGAACGGCTTAAGTCTTTCACACAGTACGGTCGGCAGGACCTTGTATGAGATGGCAAGAAGACTGATTCCCCGGTAGTTTGCGCAAATGGTAGGGTCACCTTTCTTCAGTATAGGACAAAGGACACTGAGATTCCAATCGTCGGGTATGCTAGCCATATTTTGCAGATGAGTTGATGCATACACCCTATCAGCTCATCGCCACCGGTCTTGAACAATTCAGCAGGCAGGCCGTCAGCACCGGCCGCTTTGTTGTTCTTAAGTCGCTGTATCACAACTCGTACCGCGTCATGGCTAGGTGGTGGTACGTCCACACCATCGTCGTTGATTGGTGGCATCGGGTTAATTTCTCCAAAGGCGGGATTGGTGGAGTCATCGCCAGCAAGCAGCTTGGAAAAGTGTTCCCTCCATAATCTCAATGTACCTTGCGTATCCGTAACCAGATTTCCGTGTTCATCTTTACAGGTAGATGCTCCGGGCTTGAAACCTTGGGTCAGACGCTTGACTTGTTGGTAAAATTTTCGAGCATCATTCCTGCCTCGTAACACTTCGAGTTTCTCACGCTCACGCCTTTCCTGCTCTCGTTTCTTGCGTCTGAAAAGGCGCCTCTCTTCCTTTCTCTTTTCCCGGTAGTTTTCGCGTACGGCTCGCGTTGCGGCTGACTGCAGTGTTCTTTTGTATGCGGCGTTTTTCACTGCAGTAGCTTCGCGACACTCCTGGTCATACCATTGATTTCGCGGAGGTGGGCGTCGGAAACCAATTACTTCCTCAGCGGCAGAGCGCATGGAGCGGGAAATATGCGCCCAAAGTCCACCGGCATCATCGGGTAGAGAGTCAGGTTGAAGGAGCAGTTCTGAGAGGTGAGCGGAATAGGCTTCGACCGTCCGATGTGATTGCAGTTTAGCGACGTCCAGCTTTCGTTGCATACCAGAGCGTACATCCTTTGCATTGCACAGCCGCATGCGTATCTTGGCTGCAACAAGATAGTGATCGGAGTCAATATTGACTCCACGGAACGTACGAATGTTTAGCACGCTGGAAGCATGCCTTCCGTCGATCACAACATGATCGATTTGGTTTTGTGTTTTCTGATCAGGGGACAGCCAAGTGGCCTTGTGGATATCGAGGTGTTGAAATCTGGTGCTACTTACTACCATGTTTCGTGCCGCGGCGAAGTCAATCAGCCGTAGACCGTTGTTTGAGGTGGTCTCATGGAGGCTGAACTGACCGACAGTGGGGCCAAATATACCTTCTCTTCCGACCTTTCCGTTGAAGTCCCCGAGTACAATCTTAACATCGTGGGCCGGGCAGCGGTCATATACTTCCTCGAGTCTCGCGTAGAAGGCATCCTTGACAACATCGTTCTTTTCCTCCGTCGGGGCGTGCGCGCAAATCAAGCTGATGTTAAAGAATCGAGCTTTGACGCGGATCGTAGCCAACCTTTCGTTCACAGGTGTAAACCTGGAGATATGGTGGCGAAGTCTCTTGCTTACAACGAATCCGCATCCTAATTCGCACCTCTCCGCATGACAGCTGTACTAGATAGATATCGCAACTTGTTTGGTGAGAGCAACCTTGTCCTATCCATCTTATTTCCTGGATGGCGGTGATATCAGCCTTAATTTTTTAGAGGGCATCCGCCAATTCGATATAGGCACCTTCCCTATTGAGGGTCCGGATATTCCAGGTGCATATCCTTAAATCATAGTCCTTTTTTCGTTTGCAGTGGTCGTCAACGTTGAGGGGTGCTTTAACCGAGGCTTTTTTAGTTTTCATTGGATTCTTTTTTTTACGTGGCGGGTACCAAACCCTGCGCACAACCCATTTTACTTCCAGGGAGGACGCGCTGCACACACTCGCTCACTATCTCAGCGGATGCGGAGATAGCTACCCAGATGGAGCCAGCGGGGAGGCTGTGTGTCAACTTGCTAATGGTTGGCTCAGAGATCGCTTTGGCAATCCCCAGGCAGTCAGAAACTTTACTCTGATCAACCAAAAGCCAATCCATCCATCCATGTATATATATATTTCTGAAATCAAATTAATAATATATTCCTAATGTATTTAACGCCTTACATTTATATTTTCTTCTCAAATAAAGTTGTTTCTTTTATTATAATTGCCTTTTTATTGTCAATTATTTTGCAGAAGTTGAATAATATACATACACTGTGGTTCATCAGGAAAGAACCAACTGAATTTTATTCCAACTTTCAAGAAATATAATATCACTTGTAATGTACTACTTAAGGACAAAAAATCAAGTCCCAATACATTATAACAGTAATTTTCTTTAATTGTTTATAATCATGTATGAAATTCTTTTTTGCTTGGTTCAGCAGAATAGAACCAGATCGGATGAGTAGGGCGGCCAATTTAAGGATTCAAAATTTTGGCTAGAAATCCATGACTTCACTACACGTGGCGTGTGTATAGGTGCATTATCGTGTTGATAAATCCACTCTAGTGGTCCAAAGTTATCTTAAATCTTTGGAAAAACTAGTTTCAGAAGATTTTTGTAATGATCTCCCGGTCATTCGCGTACTTTGTACGATAAGATCAATAGTTCCGTAGTATGAAACTGCAGACCATACCATAACGCCGCCCTCTCTACTGTGATGACGGGTCAGAAATTTTTCCTGCTTACGCAAATAATGGTATAACTTTTATTTTCACGATTTGCATAAGGAGAAAAACCATTATCCCATAAAATCTGAGAAATACTGTGTTTTGAGGCAGACAGACAAATAGAATCCGTGATCTTCAGTAGTCGCTCAATCATGTAAAAAGTGCTGTTCCACCTTAAATGAAAACAAAGTCAAGTAATTAAATTTTTCGAAATAGGAAACCAGCCGATAAAGTAAAAAACAGACAGAAGAACAAACAAACAAAGATATTTTGGAATTCGCGCATTAGTAGGGAAGTGCTAGTCAGTTACTGTCATATTATCTGGTGGTGCAGTCTTGTATCACACAAAGTGCTGGTTGATTAAGTTGCTCTGTTTGAATTTTATGCAATTCCTCCTGGGCTATTTGGGAGTTATTAAATGGGTGGATATCTTTTTACATTTCGCTATTAGATCTTTCACGTCTTGTCTTCGGAGAGCAGCACGAGCACATAGCTGTAATTGCTGAGCAGTGCAATTGACATTAGTTACATATATGTACTAATTGCATCGCCCTAACCATATTCGAACCACCATTACGAACAATGCAATTTTTCATTCTGAATGTTCCCCTTCTGCAACATAATTTTAAAATTATCGCCAATTATATCGCCAGTATGACAGCCTTGAAGAGTGTTACACTCTAATGCAATCTGCATTCGCTTAAAATCGTCCGCAATTCCGTGAGCAGTCAAGCTCAATAGTAATACATTAGCACTTATACGTATATTTTCACATACATGATCAGTAATAAACTGCCTTTATAATTTGGGAAGGCTGCATGCATTACACGACGAAAATCAACTCCCTCGACAAAATTAAATAGGAAGTTTTGTATCGCAATCATTTAGATTCCAATCCAATTAGATTGTCCATTTCTTTGGATTTCGCATTTGATGCATCCCACGTTTGTTTTCTTTTTCTAGAGCTCCTCGCATAATGATCTGCTTTTTGGCTTTCTGTGTCGGATTTGTTGCTATTGATTTCGTCACAATCAGTGTTTCTGAATCTCGCTCTTCATCAAGTTTGCAAAATTCGTCATGCTGTTTTTTATGCATAGCCTTCCAAGGATGAGATAGTTCGCCCCTTTCTAGAATAATTTAATACCTTCAATTTGGTATAATGACATTGGTCATTTATAACTCAAGATATGAATTTCAAAGTGAAAGAATGTCGGAGAAATGAAAAAACCACAATATCTCGAAAACTGTGCCATTCAAAAAATTTTTATTTTCAGTTTTGAATTTAGCAGGAAAAATTACATAAGAAAAGTAACTTCTTATCAATGGAACATTTTGAGTGTAAAAAAGTGTAATCATTGAAATCAGCTTTTTAAGAATTTGAGGCGAAAAACACAAAAATTAGGTTTAAAAAACTTGAGGGTTGAAACTTTTTCCAGCCAACCGTGTTTATAACAAATCATTTTTTTAACTACCATACGCGACACCAAAAGAACAACAAATGATTAAAAGTTCAAACTGCTGTATGTAATTATGAATATATAAACAACAGCCTATATTGATTTTAAAAATTAAAAAAAAAGAAAATTACATGCCACACACATTCTACTAAAGAGGCACAACTCAAAATTTGTCACTTGTTATAACGGTTCATCATTCACATATGAGACGTTTTTTTACATTCTGAACACTTTCTGCCCGACCCATCTTGGAATCGGTCCAAATTTTTTTTACATATTCTACGCATTATATTAGTGGACACGAAAATCAGGAATAGATTTGTTATCGAATATATCGAGAAATATCGAGTTGCGAAGGCCAAAGGTTTTACGTTTTTCGGTGTTTTACGTTCATATTCAAATAGTTATATCTCCGGTAAATTTTAACGGAAAAGTAATTTTTTTATATCGTTTTAAAGCTAAAGAGATCAGCTTTCTTGCAAAATTTTGGGCATTAAATGAAAAATCAATATTTTTTATAACAAATCAATTATTTAAACTTATTTTTTAGAATGATTACCATTCTAAAAAAAACTAAAAAAAATACCACTGAATTCCTCGTCAAATTTCCTTTAAAAACTAATTTTTTCAGAGTGGTCATCAAATACGGACTTTCCCAAATAAATGAAATCTTCCGCGCACATCTGAAAATACTGCGCGACGCGGCACTGTTGTCCCGAATCGAGTTTTGGTTCAAATATTGCTGGAGACCACAAATCTTGTCGGAAATGAACAATTCTTTTATTGAAATTAAAGCTAACCAAAATGTCAATAAATCGTAGGAGCTCGAATTTCGAAAAAAAATAAATTTTTTTATTATTTTAAGTTAAATGCCGAAAAAATGTTTTTTTTTTAATATTTTTTTTTTGTTCAAAAATGGCTAGACAGCGCAAATCTTGTCAGAAATTACCACTTTTTTCTTTTAATTAAAGCTTATCAAAATTCTAATAAATTTCCAGTGCCAGAATTTCGAAATAAAAATATGCTTTTTCGAAAAAAGCCAAACAAACATTATTTTTAAATATTTTTTGTATCGAAGTCGATGCCCATTCAAGCAGAATATTCAAAACCTGGGAAGTAAGGAATGAAAATTTGAATTCTTTGTGATTTAAAAAGTAGTTATGCTTGGCCGCTATACACGGTGCACAGTGGCTCCTTTTTCAAAAAGTGATTACTAAAATCAAATTTTCGATTTCTGATTTTCGAAACTTTTTTTTATTTATTTGACAGATAATTGACCAAAGGTTCTAAAACCGAAAACTTTTTTGATTTATGACAAGTATTTTGGTTTTTATGGGTGCTCAAAGTTGGATAACTTTTTATCGTTCATTAAAATAGCATTTCTTTACATTTTTCGCAATATTAAAAATGGAAAATTTCAAAAGTTTGAAAAAACATGGGAACTTGAAGTATGCTCTCTGAATTTATGGAATTTTAAAATAAATAATTTCCACAAGATGTAGAAAAAAAATTTTAGTTAGTAGTTTTCATGAATTTTTTAAAAAAGATCGTTTTTAGCATAGTTTTTCAAATTTACCTTGGCCTATAATCCACAAATCAATGTCAATCAAGGATTCGTGAATGGGAGATTATAGTTGACATATCTGCCAACACTTTGAGCAGGCCTCCAGAGGAAGACCAGCAAAACAAATTGAAAACTCTGGGGAATTTACGAAAAAGAGAAAAATAACAGTCGCCACTGGAAACATTTCAAAAAAAATAATACAAGATCAATTTCGAGAAAAACTGTGTATTTTAGTAGATACTCCTAAGCAAGGATTTGGTAACACAAATGACGGAAACACAGCAAGGCGATTTTTTTGAGAAACCAGAAACAACTTCAGAAATAACGGGAGTCGATGAGGAAGTGATAAAAAGATTACAAGTTATTTTAAACGTACTATCCTGTAGAGAACCCGTTAAAGTAGAAAAATTTGAAAAGTATACCAAGGAAACTGCAGACATATTAGAACATAAATACAGCCAAAAATTACTGACACCCTCTGTCCATAAGATCTTAGCTCATAGTGGACAAATTATCAATTATCAAGCCTTACCAATAGGAGAATTATCAGAAGAAGCCCAAGAGCCTAAAAACAAAGACTATAAAAAGTACAGATATGTAAAATTTCACGTATTCGACAGAATAAGGACTTGTTCAATATACTTTCAGCATCTTCAGATCCCTTGATTTCATCACTTAGGCACGTTAGGTCACGAAAAGAACTGACTGATAAATTCTGTAGTACTGTTTTAAGTTTCTTAGATATCCAAAATAATGATGATATTTTTATAGAATTGTAGATTGTTGTTGATTTTTTAAAGAAATTACCTAATTTATTACTGTAACCTTTTTTTTAAAACTTTTCTAGCCTTTAAGAAAGACTGTTTATAAATTATGTTAAGAGATAAAAAAATAAATGCATATGAATGAATTAATAGAAATTAAAAAATTTTTTTTTTTTTAAATTATTAAAAGTTCATTAATTGAATAAAGCGCACTAAAATTTATAACAAAAACTTTTTTTTATGAATTCATACCACTAAAAACCAAAAATTTCGAAATTTGGACTTTCACCTCTTTTTAAAATTATTATAGCTAAGCCTCAAACCTGAATCTTATATATGTCATAGCTACAGAAATTACCAACCAAAATCAAAAAACTTTACTCCAATATTTTTACCCGTTCAAAAGTTATGATTTCAGCAAAGTTATGATTTTAATTTTTCGAAATACCACCCACGATTTTTTTCGGGGATAATGTTGGGGGACCCTTCCAGTGTCAAAGTCCACGAACCGCGAAATCGAACGTCCATCCGTTTCTTTTACGATATTTTCATTTTTTAACGATTTTTTGAGCATATCTCGGTGTTTATATACATTAGAGCGGTTCAAAATAAAAATTTTTTGATTTTTTACACGATGTGCCAGTGGATTACAATAGCCCTATATGTCTAGACAAAACAACCCATAAGGATTTTCATCAATTTTCAAAACTGGATTGCCGCCGCCTGTTTTAAGTTGCCTACCCATTTCGAAAATATTGACATAAAAAATGGTGCAAGATAAAGAGGTTATCAAATTTTGCAACAAAATGGGTATGCTTTTCGAACTATTATCAATCGAGGAATTCGAATCTGTGATTAGTTTTTCTTCTTCTTTTTTCTTATAAAAAAATTGAAAATTGCCCGGACATAAGTTAAACATGTCGATTTTTTACTTTCAAGTTGCAAAATCTTGATATAATATTTTACTGCCGATCTAGTGGTACATTATTCTTAATGTAACCAGTTTTGGAAAAAAAAAATTATTCTCGATGTAATATAAGCTCAAATATAGCCAAAAACCGTGTTTTTTGCACTTTTAGGTTAAAATATCTCGAAAACCTGACGTATAGAAGAAATTCTGAGCTCGGATTCGGATTCAGCGCATCAAAGTCCTTCGGGTATGATAGGTCTGGTCTCTTATTTAAAAATTTGTCGGCCTGTCTTTGACATCCACATACTAAATTTTAGCAAAATAGCTTGTGTTGTTTGCCATACATGCCTTAATTAACCTTAAAATTAAGGGCAGTGACATACCCACTGATACAATCGAGACTGATTTTGATCCAGAAATAGCTTTCCATAAACAAACCTCCTATACCAAATTTCAGTATAGTTGCTCATATATTTCGATAGATAAGCCACTTAAGGTATTTTACTTGTATGGGAGGTGCCACGCCCAGTGCTACTATTTCGCCCGCTTTTACCTTATAGCAAGTAAACTATTTACATCCAATTTCATGCCAATTGCCATACTAAATTTCAAAACGATTACGTTGTTAGTTCTCTAATTATATCGTTTATAAATATTGTGGGCGGTGCCACGTTGTTCATCGAGTTTGTCCAGTGTACTGACGAAGTTTGTAGTGATGACTCATCCTTAAAATTGTTATGAAAATCGTATGTGCCAATTTTGAATTATACGAAATCAATATTTTCAATTGTTAAAAAGTGTTCCGCCCACTTTAAACACAATTCAAGATATATATGATCTGTATCCGTGTACCAAATTTCATCACAATATCTTGCACGGTTTACGAGTTATGGCGTTATAAAAGTTTAAATTTAGGGCTGTGCCACGTCCCTTTAAGAGCCTTTGCAAATTTAAAACCTAGCCCAATCTTAATTTTGTTCACCAAGTTTTACCAAAATCGCAGCAACTTTTTTCAAAATGGGCTGAGATATATTTACATAAAGTATGGGCGGTAGGCGTGGTCGTAACCCGATGTCGCCCATTTTTATATACTAGAAGCTTGCAAGAAGGTGTGCCAAATTTCATTGAATTAGCTTCCTTAGTTTTCCCGTTAACGTGATTTCAACAGACAGACAGACAGACGGACATAGCTATGTATATCGAATCAGGTGGTGACGCTGATCATTGATATATATAGCTTTCTATTCATGCCACGCCCTCTTCTATGCGTTACAAACGGAATGACAAAGTGAATATACCCTCTGTGTAGGGTATAAAAAGAAGTGGAAGAAAGATTTGAAAATCCATGGAAATGGATTGGTCAGAATATCATTCTCTGTTTAATTCTTACAGTCCTGATAAATGACTAAAATCTCGCACCGTGTGTCGGAAAATCAAGTCAAAAACATGAGGATGAGAGGAGGGAATAAGCAGCGATGAAAAATGTTGTAGTGTCATGAATATAAGATTTGTTTTTCCATTATACATCACAGGGGGATGAATGGAAACGACATGAAGTTTGCTAATGGAAAGAATAGCCTTATAACTATGCTGTCTGCTTTATTGTTGATACACATACAACAATATTAACAGAAATACTTATACATGCACACGCACGCATATACTTACACCCACCGGCTGCTTCATATCCTTGCAAAATATTGTGTTTTGTTTGATGCTTCTTTACAAATAACAATATATTACCCTTGTGTATCACCCATTCGCCTATTCGGTAGCCATTTTGTTTCCTCGCATCCTCGCTCCCCGAAATTCTTGCACTACAGAAGAACATGCAAACGAATGTTAGCAAGTACAAAAACAAATATTTTGACTACTTTGTAAACCAAAGCGGAAGCTTTGTCAATTGCTGCAACACAACAGTTTACACACAAGAAAATGAAATTAAAAAAAGAAAAATAAATAATACCAAATTATTTTATTTTTCCTTAATGCACTAGCAGATGCTTTTGAAATACTTTTCATAAGATTTTCTTTAAAAATCTAAACATTAACATAAAATGTTTATGAATGATAAGGCTCCAAATCAGTTCTTTATGATCCTTTAAGTTTAATTCTCATTATCAACTGATAAAAACAACACAATGATACTTTTAAGAAATTTTGTTTTCTATAAAAAATTATAGAATGTAACACTAACAAATTAACACTTCACGCGTCGTGCATATAAATTTAGGGCTATTTTTATTGCAAAAATTTAAGTTCAGGAAATAAATTTGCTACAGAGGGCATCGAAATATTTTTGAACAGAAATGCACGCATAGTTGTAGTTCTCTACACAATAATCTTTATCTATGTACAGTCCGTGACAAATTATTTTGCGAAAAATTAAATATAACAAGAACTAAGTTCTTTTATAAGACGGAATGAAGGTTAAATATGCATTGTGAGATTGCAAATATTTTACAAAATTTATTATACAAAAACAAAAAAATTCTATTTTAATAGCCTAGAACTTAATTAATTTTATAGATATAATTAATATAATAATAATTGTAAATATCAAAGAAGAAACAATAAAGAATAGATAAAGTTAGAAATATAGAAAAAAAACCAAAAATAAGTAAAGAAGGGAGAGAAATGGTTACTGCTTTTATTGAGATAAGAAGTTAAAAATGGATTGTCAAAACCTTTTTTTTCACTAATAGATTTATATTGGCTTGGCAGAGAGTTCCAAAGTTTGATGGCGTTAATAAAAAAATAACCGAGATGAATTTAAATAATTAAATCTAGGCTTGAAATGTGCAATTTTTAATTATTTTCGAAACAATTTATAATAGGATTTAACTTTTTAACTTTACTTTATAATAATTTTTCCTCTCTTTCTTTTGTTTTTTACTACTGTCTTCTTACTATTTCTTAATTTTATAAAATCAATAAATTTTAGTATTAAAATTAAAATCGTAAATTGTAAAAATTGTTTTCCTATGATGTATGTTTATTTCTCCATTTTTCGATATAAGTAGTGTAACACATAAACTTAAGCAAATGATGAATAACCTTTATGAGTGATAGCTTCCCTGTCATTCTTTTTTTCTGAACGTGCGCTATTTGACAGATGGTGGTTTCTCTTAGAAAAAAGGCTACTGTGGCCGACTTAAGGCAGTTTCCGGCATTGCAAAACTTGCAAAAGCGAAAGCGCCATTGTTGTTAATTGCGATACAGGAAAATAAAGAAATAAAAACAAAAATCAACTATCTTCAAGTTTTCTATTTACAGTAGCATAGTTTTTATTTTTACTCAATCTTTAATAATTTTTTGAATTAATATTTATTAATTATTTATTTATTATTTTTTAATTAGTTCCAATAGTTTCCAACTTTTGAATGTATTATAAAAGACTAAGTCTTATTGTTCAATGAACTGAAATAAATTAAATTAAATTAAATTATACATAAGTAGAGAATTAGTCCTTTGTGACTGGCTAAATTGCAATTTGTCAAACAAACAAGATGGCATTTTTGATTGAATGAGTCTGTGGAAAAATAAGCAATTTCTAAAATTTAGATAGGTAATTATATCAAAACTCAAGTATCCTTTTATTAAAGCTAGATACATTGGCTCAAAAAAGAAGTCGGACCAACATGCAATTTAACTTCAAATGAAAAAATTATGTTTAAAAATAACTAATTTTACTATGTTTTGTATTTTTTATCTTAAGGTATATAAATATACTTTTGAAAACATTAATTTCTTAATCTAAATATATGTACTTTCATTTTTTTAATAAAAATTAAAAACATAATTTGAGACAAAAATCATATCGAAAAAGAACTCGGACATTTATGTTTAATAAAAGCTATAAATAATATTAAGTAAAAAAAGCTTCGGTTGATATTTTATCGGCATGTCTGTTCTATTTTGCACAGCTTTCAGTCATCTGGGCATTGATTCCACTAACTTTCTGCAGACTGAAGGATCCATATTTGTCCGTCTTCACTATGAGCGTTTTTTTAGTCCTTTTTGTATTTAATGGAATGAGTTTTCAACTGATTTTTCAAGTGGGCCCATAAATGTTCCATCTTATTTATACCTGGTGACTGTGGAGAAGTTTCAAGTACTTTTGGATAATTAACCCTAAGCGCACATTTAGTGCCTTGTGTTTAGGTTGATGAATTATTTTCGAAGCAGATCAGCGGTGGATAGTGCACCAACTCAAGAAAACTCCTACTCTCAGTGTTCCAAAGATAACAATTTAAGTCACGTACATGATCATATCTTCGTAGTCCATACACATATCGAGTAGCATGAGGGCAAGTAAAGTTTATCAAATTTATAAAAAAAAAAATAATTCAACACTTTGGATTAGCACAAGTGTTTGTATTTTTTTACGGAAATATGCGAAATGAATGGTATACTAAGAAAATATTTGCGACAAAATGAATTGATTGATATATTGTGAAAACCACGTTCAGTTGCGATTTAGAAATTGTGAAGTGAAGTTCACTGCACTGTTCACCTAAAGCGAATTTTAAATTTAAATAAATTTTAATAAACAAATCGCTTATTATTTTGCAAGCTCCTAAATTGAAGTTGCTATTAATCTTCACAATGAAAATAAGTGAAATAGCAAAAAAACTGAATAGCAGCCGAAAAGCTATAATGAATTTAATAACAAATTCCTAAAATTATGGCAAAGCTGTTTGCAGGGGCCAGCCAAAGGCAGTTACACTTCGCGAAAATCGGTTGATAATGTGCAAAGGATATTACAAAATTCTAAAATGATTAAGCGAAAAAAACTACAAAGGAAATTTGTTAGAGACAAACATCGGCAAGCAAAAGATTAGGATTTGTAGAATCTCATTTAAAGTGGAAAAAACGGTGGCGACGGGTCCTATTTGCGAGCGAAAAAAATTTAATTTGCCTCGATTTAAGAAAGGAAGATAGAATTTTAAGCCGTCGACAGCATGTTGGGGGATCAGTAAAGATTTGGCCCGGAATCGAATACCGTGTAAAAACTGAAATTAAGTTTGTTCATACACTCAAAAAAAAAAATTGTTTACCACAAATTATATACATATGTATGTAGATGGAACTACTTCAAGTGTTTGCGAAAATTGTTGTGGTAAATAATATTTATTATAATAATAGTTTTGTAAAAAACACTTTTTAATTTACCTTCAAAAATGTTGAAATTATTTGTCATTAAAAACTTCAAAGACAACTAAAGTTTTTTCATGTCACCGACGAGATTTGAACCTAGGTTTCCTACGTTATGCCACTGTTCAAAGATACGCACACCTTACCCAACTGAGCTACTTTTAACATTATATGTACTGCGTTTAACTTAAATTAAGACTGTCCCAGAAAAAACTTACGTTTTTATTTTTTAAGATTATACTCTACCTGATAATCGTATAGATCTAAAAACACACAATATTTGTTCTATATAAAGTGACGTTTAATATGATGTATAACACTTGAAGATAGCACTTCTAACGACAAAGATGTCCAGCAAGCAACAAAAAGTCTGCGAACTGATTTTGTCCACAAACCTGCAAAATCCAGAATTAAAATATTCAGCTATAGCAAAAATAGTTGGTGCATCAAAAAGAACTGTCTTTACGGTTATTTCTAATTATAAGGTAGACCCTCTACCTGTCTGATAAGACAGAAAACCAGAATTTTCTAACCCAAAGATAGCGGCGAAGGTGAAGCGCCTTTCTAGGTAGAATCCCAACACCTCAGTGCGAGATATGATGGCTAGAGCAGGTACACCAAAATCTACTGTAGAAAGGACAAAGGAGAAAAGTAATCTAAAGACCTATAGACTTCCAAAAGTACCAAACCATTCTGATGAAAAGCAGTTGATGGCTCAGATGCGAGCCCGAAAATTGTATAAAAGATACCTGACTAAATTTGATTGCTGTGTTATGGACGACGAAACTTAGTACGTTACAGCAGATTTTAAGCAGCTACCTGGGCACAAATATTATACATCCCCGAAGAAGAGGCATGTGCCTAGTACATTTAAAGAAAAAAAATTTCGAAATTTCTGAAGCAATATATGGTTTGGCAGGCCATATGCACCTATGGCCTCAGAAGCAGCTTCTTTGTTACGCAAGGGACAATCAATTCCAAAGTTTATATAGACGAGTACCTCGAAAAACGTCTTCTACCATTTATTCGTGCACATGAGGGTACCGCGATGTTCTGGCCTGATTTAGCAATCTCTCATTACTCTTAAGCTACGATGGAATGGTATGGAAGTAAAATGATCAATTTTGTACCAAAAATAGCAAATCCGGCCAACTGCCCAGAGCTTCGCCCAATTGAAAGATATTGAGCTCTAATGAAAAGAGATCTTCGAAAGAGTGGCAAGACTGCAAAAAACTTACAAGACTTCAGACTTAAGTGGAAAAGATCGTACCGTACTGTCGATGAAACAGCTGTGCAAAATTTAATGAAGGGCCTTAAGAAAAAATTAAGAAATTTTTATAGAAAAATAAATTTTTCATTAGTTTTTAGTTATTTATATTCTGAACACTAGCCATTATTGATAAAAAAAAAAAACCAAAAAAATTACTGGGTATTTTTTTATAACTAAAAAACAAAACGTAAGTTGTTTCTGGGACAGTCCCTATATTACTACAACATGGAATGCCCAGGTTCGAGCCCCACTGAATGCAAGAAAAAAATTAAGAAGAAGTGTTTGAGACAAAAGACAAGTGTTTGTCGCAGGCCCGTGCGCAGAAATCATCCATGGAGGGGTTTTCACTCGGATATTTCATGTCAGGTTATAAAGTTCTAAAAAAGGTATTTTTGACTACAAAGCATACAAAAAAAGACAAAAATTGTTTTATAAATATATTATATATGTATATGATTATGTGTGTATAGTACATATGTATGTATGTATGTATGTATGTATGTATGTACATTGTACATATCGGTCATACTTTTAATAACTGCACACTTGGTTTTTATTACCTTTTTGAGCATTTTTTGAAACGAAATATCTCAAAAACTATAAGAGATAGGATAAAAATCATAGAATCTTTTTTTTTAAAAAATACTATAACTTTATATAAAATTAAAAAGATTTAAATAAATTTGTTGAAACATTAATTAAATTTAATTTTTATTTAAAAAAATTTTTTCTCGAAACAACTTTAATATAACATCTTCTTTTTTTATGACTTTTTTTATATACTATTTCTCATTCAAACCTAAGAACGTATGTACTTTCATACCGAAATTCCCGACATAACTTTGGAAAATATCATAAAATTCATACAATTAGAACTCAGATTTTCCAAAATTATGGCGGGAATTTCAATATGAAAGTACATATCAAATTTTTGAGAAACATTTTTGTGAATCAAAATATTAATTGCAAAAAAGATTTCAGGAAGTATTAGTTGGGAAAAATTTTGAAGTAAGATAACCTTACCAACACTTTAAATTTCTTATTCTTCTCCCAAAATAAGGTTTTTTTTTAATGAAAAAACAGAATGCTTAAACGACAACTTTCGCTTGGATCTGGATTGTGAAATATCGAAAGTTGCGGATAAATTTTCTAAAAATTACTACGAGTATAAGTTGCAAACCTTTTAACTGATCTCAACAAGCATTATTTGAAAAGTATATACATATGTACATAAGTAAATTTTTAAGTGTGTCATTTAGTATACCTTTTTCTATACATACTTATGTACTATATGTGAGTGTTTTTTTATTTTCATAAAAATTTAAATTTTTCGTAAGAGGCGCAAGTCTTTTTGGTTTTTCATTTAAGGAAGAACATATTGCCAATAAAAGTCTATGTAAAAAAATTGCCAATGGGGGGTTGGAACCCCTAAATCCCCTCTTTGCGCACGGGCCTGGTTTGTCAAAATACCTCCATTAATTGAATTGTTTAACTGAAATATTTTAATGATTTTTCATAAATAACACAGACACTCAAAAAAATAAATTTCGTGACCCTGAGGGCAGACCCCTCTATTCCTACTTCGAGGCCGCTAAATCCAAATATGACCTTAAAAAATGCTTTCAATTACTACTGGTTTTCTCGCTACCATCCTCTTACCACCCCGTTGGGGGTCGAAATTCAAACTGGCATACAAAGTTGACGTTTTTTCGCATGCTAAGACCGAAAATGATAACAAAAAATAAGTTCGACCCTTCTATCACCCCCTAGCGCCGCTCTACTACCCCTAGAAAAGGGTTTAAACTTGAATTTTCATGAAAAAAGGGGAAGGTGGTGATGGGAAGGTCAAATTTACTTTTGTTGTCATTTTCGGTTCCAGTGCCCTAAAAAACATAAAAAAGCACATCCATCTCGATTTCGTATGAAAATTGAAGTTTGAACCCCTTTCTAGGGTTAGTAAAGGGGCGCTAGGGGGTGTTGGAAGGGTCAAACTTATTTTTTTGTTATCATTTTCAGTTTTAGCACCCCAAAAAACATAGAAATGCATATCCATTTCAACTTTGTATGGCAATTTGAATTTTGACCCGCAAGAGGATGGTAGCGGGAAAACTGGCAATTGAAACCATTTTTGAAGATCATACTCGGAATCAGCGCCCTCGAAAATGTGGGTCTAGAGGGGTCTACTCTCTTGGTCACGAGACTTTTCTTTTTTTGTGTGCCTGTGTAATTAATAAAATTAAAATAAATGAAAAAACTTTAATGTGAAGAATGCACCTGCTTCTTTGATTCCATGATTCTTTTAAAATTGGGCGTTATGTTTGATAACTGAACTCGCATATCTGGTGCAGCATCAACTTTGTTACGATATTTGGTTTTCGTCGCAATATATTTTGAAAACTCAGCTTCACACAAATACCTAAGTGGTTGCAAACGGCAATAGAGTTCAAATTTGGATATTAATGGAATACATCTGACCCGAATATTGTTAATGAAACAGTTCTAAATTTGGCTTCTAATTGAGTATCCGAACTCAATTCAATTAAATTTTTGTAATCCTTGAAATGAAATCCTTTTAGTTTTTCTTTTATTGTGAAAGAATTTTGAATTATCTTGATTTTGCTCTCCAGCTGAAATCCAATGTTGTATTTTCCTTTAAATTTGCCACGCGGAGTCCCTACATTTTTTCGTGGAACCCCAGGGTTCGGGCTTATTGGTCAATAATTTTCAAATGTAAATAAAACAAATTTATTTATTTTTTTCCCCACGTTTCGCCAATTGGTTTTAGGCTTCTTCAGGGGAACTTTTATGAAAAACAATAAATTAAAGTTTACATTTAAATAATTGTTAAAACCATAAGATATACAGTTGCTCACACAATTGAGCATACAGGCCTCATTAAAACACATTATTCTTCGTTTAGGCAAAAAAAATACAATTCGAAACCTAAACGTTTCATTCACAATAATAAGTAACAAAACAAAAATTTAATTAACAAATAAATTTTTTTCTTATAACAAAATAAAAAGTATACTTAATTTTAAGGCACAGAATTGAGCATACATATGAAAGAAAATAAATAAATAGCATTCTAAATCCTGCCAAAATACTACAAAGTCAATGCAAACTCAAGCTCTAGTATTTTGTGCTGCCTCCTTGAGCTTTTACGATACCTTGCAACCGCCGGGGCATATATTTTACCAGTTTTTCTGTGAAATATAACTGAATACTGATCCAAACTTCTTTGATTTTTGATTTAAGCACTTTTTTATTCGAAAAATGCCTTTCTCTTGGTCTCATTTTAACTTCATGCCATAAATGCTCGATAAGGATAAGATCGGGCGATTGCGGTGGAGTTTTAAGCTGCTTCGGGGCATTATATGTATAATTAAAGATTTATGTATTTAATTTAACGAGACTACTTTCTGATATTAATTTTTGTTAAGAGTTGGATTAAGCGAAATTTCTACTACTATCTAATATAATTTTTTTTTAAAACGAGATGAATTCAAAATTGACACAAATAAAACGTAATACATATTCAAAATAATATTTTTGCATCTCCGGTAGAGCCCACACCAAATGTTCAGCCTAGGGGCACGCACACACTAAGACAAGGCCCTGGAGCTCTTAAATTAATAGATATTCATCAAAATGGAACATACAGGTCTCACGATACCATGTTGTCTAGTCCCACCCGGCACAAGGTCCGACTTTAGTATAGAAATCGAAGGTTAACTCGAATAATATACGAAGAAACTATCGATATCGAATCTGTAAACAATTAAATTCGTACTAAACGATCCGATTGAAGAAGAATGTTCTTTTACTTATCGAAAAATTTGCTGTTTTTGAAGATGCTTTATAATGATGGCCACTATCAATAACATACCGAATTGATCATAACTATCGTAATTCCCTTAAAGAAAAAGTATCCGAAGTTAACTTTTACTACTACTATCTTTTCGATATATAAAAAAAGTTGTATCGATTCGATTTGTTTGATTCCACATTCACTGAAAGGTTCTAATCAAACTGATTTTTGTAAATAAAGAGAAATTCGATTGACTTTCTCAATGGAACAACGTTAGATAATGAATATTCACTAGAAAAAAGCATGAAGTTTAACTTAAGCTAAATATGTAGGCATGTGAAAAAGTTTCAAAAAAATGGCCAAGCTTGTGGCCAATGACTGTTTTATCCATTTGCAATGTTGGCGTCTTGATTTATGACATTTTGACAACGTGACAAGAGATAAATTATGTAGAATAATGAATGGTTTTTTAGTTATTTGAATTGCACGCTACTGAATGCGAGTAGAAAATTTATTCAGAATTATGACGTAATTGCAAAAACATATCTGAACAACTTTAATCATCCATAGCTACTAACGAATTTTATTTGACCCTATTGACCGGAGTCTCGTTATGTACTTGAGATAGGTGAATACACCATTACAAAATGATTTTTTAACAATATACATAATATATGAAATTCATCTATCTTTTCTAGAAAAACTTATTTTTCTAAACTTCGGATAGCCCATAAGAATTCGCTGTTCCTGAATTTGCTGCAGTTTTCAGAAAAATAAGAGAGATCAGACTTTAAATTTCTTCAATTGTTGATATCTATTAAGCAAAGCTGTAGTGATTTTCTTCCTAAAATCCACATGGACAACAATATGAGATAACAATATCATTTTATTCTTTAGCCTACTGACTTAAGTAATTTCACGGTTGCATCTTAATCTAAGAGGACAATAAAAACAAATAAATAAAGACTTGCATCATTGTGAACCCAAACTGTTATTGAAACTCGAAAAGCCTTAAACGTTAATACGGCGATTGACTTGACTGCATTTTGTCCGCAACTTCCAAGGGATATAATTGCAAACCCTGCTGACAACTCAAAATAAGCCAAGAACAAGCTACATCCTTCTCAGTCATGCGGTGTCTGAAAATCCTCTTTTTGTCAGCATATTTATTACACGCAAATAACTTTTTATTGCGTTATTGCAAAATTCAAAGGACTTGACACTTGAATTAAATACTTCAGCCAGCAAATTACAGGATACCCTATCTAAAGCCATAGCAGCAGGACGAAACAATGAACACAACAACAAAACACAATAATCCTTCCAGAAAAGACAGAGACAGGGAAAATAAAAAGGAAAAATAACCAAAAGTCTGACGGTGCTCATGGTGGTGGGTAAAATGCGCCAAATGATTGAATCAATTCAATTCATATGACAGAAGAATTATTGAATTGATGTTGTTTGCATGATTTTGAGCACACAAACAAATACATATGATTTCGTACTTGAAATAAAATTGCGCAAAACTCAAATAAACCTACCCACCTACCCACAACCTGTTATGTGCAACCCACCTTGGAAATGTGCAATTGACGGTAAAGGAAAGTTAATAAATACATCGTTGTTAATCATGAAGTTTTCATATTTGCCCTACGAATTTACATCTGGTATATAAAAAAATAACATTACAAAAATCAAAAAAAAGAAGAAAATTCGTCATGTGTTTTTGTAAATTGGAATTGAGTTTAGCGCCGCTTTCCATGAAAGTGTCCGTAAAAATTCTTCAAAAAAGGCGTTTTTACTTTAGTGATATAACCAGTCTTAAATTTTATTTATCTTCAACAAGGCGTATGTTGTAATTATCTTTTAATGGCATAAAAATAAACAATTTAAATACAAACGACACAAACGAACTTATTAATCAAACTACAACTATTTGAATTTAAATTTAACTAATACATATTACCCCAGGTATTTATTTTTCTGCTTTTAATATCCGAATTTTTCTTAAAAAATATACAAGCGAGTGTATTGTGGCTGTAGAGTGTTTCAAAGTTGTGTTGATCACATTGCAAATTTGTATGCCAATGATGTTACACAAAAAGAAATGTTTACTATAGCCGAAAACTTGTAAGTGTTATCTTCAGCCCGGTTACAAAAATAAATATGCTGAACGGACAATAACGGTGCGGCGAAAAGTCTCATTTAAAATTGTTAGTCTTTTCTTAGTTTTATATTTCCTTCTTACATAGTTTTGTAGGCGTTTTTGTGGCGGTTTGCCTTTATCCTCAACTGAAAACCTTTGACTCTTCTAATCTGCTTTACTCGCCTTCAATCTATGTATCTTATTTTTTTATAGCCCGAGAGCCCGCTGCATAATAGTTGAGTACATAAGATTACAGAATGTGATGCGCAGGAAAGATAGTGATGCATTTTGGTGAAACTAACCAACAAGGGTCGCCTTGCCAAAGCCTGTCCCGATGCCCGAATTTTAGCCAATTTTGTTATTTTAACTGAAAATGTACAAGATCATAGCTTGAAATGTATGGCAAATGATAGAATTCGAAGAGCCTAAATAGAGTAGTATATAGAGTTGGTTTGGGACAGGATTCGACAAGACAACCCTATTTATACTATTTACGCTCTTCGAGCTCTCCCGAACATGTGCTGCCACCGGTTTTTAGGGTAAATTTTTTTAATAAGAATTGTAGCTTCAAATAGGTGCCAAATGATAGAGCTCGAAGAGCCTGATGGAATATACATATATGGTTGCCTTGTCGAATCCTGTCCCAAACATGGGTTGCCACGTGTTTTTAGAGCTACTTCGCTATCTACAATAATTCTACATAAAAAATTGAGGTAGGTACTATTTCTTACATATTTAAAATAAATTTAACAATTAATGAGGCCAAATCATCACCGGGGATACCTTTTCCCCTCTCTTTTTTAGGTCCATTATCACTTTCGACCAGGGCGATTGTGTAATGTGACTTTAAAGGCAAAAATGCTGTTAGGACACTGCGAAATTTTATTCTGAAAGCTGCAGTTAGGACATAATGCATTCTGAGATCTTTGGAATGGGAAGAGGTAGCCAAACAAAAGAGTGTATGTATTTTCTTAATTACTCTGTTGGCATATCAAAAAAATTTTGCCAATAAGTAAGTTAGTATATGTATATACTTACATTCTGTAGGGACGATATGTATATAGGACGCGCATGGACATTCTTCATATTTTTTTTTGAAGTTGAAAATGGCATTCTTCACTATTTTTTATGTTCAATAATTGTGGCTAATTTGGCCGGTAACATCTACATTTGTTCAGAATAAGCCCATTAATATATTTCACGGGGGGTGGTTAAAACGCTATACCTTAGCACCTGAGGTAAACTTTTTCTACGTTTTAGTAGGTCGGTTTTTTTGTAAAATTTCAACGCAGTCGGACAGAAAATCTGTCCGCGCCGCTTACAGGTTTAAGCTAGGATGCTCAAAGTTTGGGGCAATTATGTTTAAACCTTAAGCAAAAATATAGGCTAAAAAAATCTATTTACAAAATGCACCCTAATGTACATACATGTATGTTTGTACTTAAGCATTAGAAATGTTTTTTTTTTAAACTTCTTGAATACTTATATTTTCACACATCAAAATAGTTAAATTTTTTCAGTGCATACTCATACTGTCACGTACATATGTATGTATGCACATATTGTTAAAAAAAACATCCAACACTGACACAATGAGCAGGGATTTGACTATAATACATTATGCTCGGATCGTTTCATTGCAGAACAGCAAACATCAAAAACTCCCACCCCAATGCTGCACAGCCACAATTGTTGAATTATTCGTTTCCTCGCTTAAGTTTATTGTTTACGGCAATAAAAATTGTGGATTTAGTTCTTTTTTCTTTCTTGCAACACCAATTCTTTTCATTATAGCTGTACTCATTGTAAGCGGCCCCTTGAATTTGTCAGCCCAAGTGTGTAAATTAAATGTTGATACCCGATTTAAAATTCTGAAATGATCAATAAGGACCACTGCTTGGTAGCGCTCTCAAAAATCCATTGCTATTAGCAGCGGATTAGAGAGGGGTTGAGCGTAGAGATATCCGCAATTCGACAAGTACAAAACTCGGTTTTTCGAGTAATTGATTTTGGTCAATTGACATTGTTTGCACAATCTGAACAGTTGTTAAGTTCCGCTCAAAGTTTTGTGCTACAGAATTTTTTATTTGATTATCTATCGAATAAACATTAGTTTTGTGTATAAAAATTAAAAATAACAAAAGGTGAAAAATTCGTAAAGTCATACAATAGTAGATAGCTTTGAGCGACCATATCTCAGCCAATTTTCATCAAAAATTCTTTTGTAGATCACCATTTTGACGGAAACTACGTCAACTTTTTTTTCTGTGAACCAATGACTATACCTAAATCCACACATAAAAAAATTATAAACAAAAATTTAAATAAGGACAACAAATTGAAAATATTCGGGCTTTTTAAATAGTCTTTTTGACTTAACTTATTTAAAAAATAAGTTTTTTGACTAAATAAAGTGTCATTTTGATAGGAAATCTGATTCTATACAAAAAGTTATATGATGTGTAGGCATTAAAAATGTATAGTTCTTGAGTTATAGTTAAACAAAATAAAAAATGGACAAATTTGCACCGTCCTCAAAAGTCCAAGCCAAAGCTTAATTGCACTTTTGGATTTATCATTTTTAGGGTACAATTGAACATATAAGACAATGAAATACCTTTAAAGGATTAGATCCTTATTCAAATACATAATCAATAGCATATTAGTAGGGCATGTAAAAAAAATCAAAAATATGTAACATCATCAATTTGTGAATTTTTTTTGAATGAAGCAATTTAAATACGGTCAAAAATAACTGGCTTCTTTCAGTTAAGCACAATGGTAGTAGCCAGTAACAGTAAAAAAATAATTTAAAAATTTTTGAAAATTTTTTTGTCGGAAATATATATTTAAGGTTAAAGTTGGAATTTCAGAAAACAAATCTAAAATTACATGTTTTAAGTGTTGTAAAATAGAATAGAAACAATTTTAAAAGTTTCTGACCTTAAGAACTGGTTAATAGGAAAACTGCATTATTTTTATTTTGAAATATTTTCTAAAATAAAAGTTATTTATGTGTTTCTGAGAGATCCTTTTAAAATGCAGATTAACACCCGAATTCGACCTTCCGGCCAAAAGCGCAATATCTAACAGAAATATTTTTCAATTTTTTTTTATGCAAATCTTATTTAAATTCATAGTGCTTTCAGATAAGCTTTCAGCCCATTAAAAATTTCATATTTCGTAAATTTCTGAACAGGTCTAATATATATATGAGACGTTTCACGTCAAGCGGATCACCTAAATGGCCCAAAATTGGCTTCACCGATCAAGACGTACGAGGTCTTATAATTGTTCAAAAAGCCGAGTGGCCCGTTCAGAAATTCCAAATGGCGGATCCAATATGGCGGCCGGAAGCCGGAGCAGAGTGTTCAGCAATAAAAGCTTGTAAAAATAAAAATTCACAACCGATCGGGTCGTTTCTTGGCTCAAATTGTAGCTCCTAGAAAGCTTTCGTGGTAGGTTGACAGAATCCGAGATGGTGGATCCAATATGGTGGTCAAATATTCAATATGGTGGCCAAATTTTTGAAAGTCAATCGATTTGCACCAAATTTTTTATACGGAGGTCTTGGGGGTCACTGATCACGAATCCGGGGTCAGATTTGACAAAATCAAGATGACCGATCCAAGATGGCGGACGTATTATTTAAAAATCAACCGATTTCTACCAAATTAGTTATTTGGGGGTTTTTAGGGTCGCCGATTACGAATCTGAGGCTATATTTCAAAAATTTTTAAATTTAAAAAGTTGGATTTTGTACTGATATTGTTTTGTTCATTGGATTGCACACTAAAGAAAATAAATGAAGTCTTGTGCTTCGGCTCGGTACAAAACGAATTGTACTGTTCATTTTCGTACACTGCTTATGATTGACCAACAAACATACAAGTCCCTTAAGTAATCAGTTTTAATCACAAAGGAAAAACCGGTTTCATGTTCTAAAATTGTCCGAGCATTTAAGTAAAAATCTTCTCTAATTTCATAACATTAGTGTACACGTAGAAACGAAGAGGTTTTCATAAATATTTATTTGTTTACTCGAAATGCATAAAATTTTATTTCAACCACGACAAAGCAAAGGATTATGGGAACCGAGTTGTCAGATTTTAAACCTTCGGCACTTTATTGAGATGATTTATTATTCAGCAAAGAATGCAATTAAGTATGATGATTGTCACTTGTCCGTATGTTCTGTTAGTGATGACAATGCCACACTTTATATTTCTGTGTTTAGAATCACAAAGCCTCAACTTCTATTAAATAAACTCAAATGTGCAAAAAAGGGAGACAAAATCTGATGTAAAATTAAGAGAACCAAAACGATAAAATATACAAAACCACTCTTGAAATGAAAAAAAAAATTACCATTAGCATACATAGATACATATTTATGGCAAATAAAATTGAGGTTTTTTTTAAGAAACTAAACATTAACTTAAGTTTAAACCTAAATAAAACCTAACCGGCACAATTCTAACTTTAGTATCAAAATCGGTTTCCGCAAATAACTTAGAAAGAAAGTTAAAGTACTCGAAATCGTAGACGACCTTTTCGACAAAATTAACAATCCTATCGAAAACGTTCGATTATTTTTGGAAAACTTTGCCGAGTTTGAGCTAGCTTTCCAGCTGTTTCTTTCTTTTTTACAGCTTACTTTACAGGAATGAAGTTGCCGCAGCAACGTTTTTGTAAGTTTGGAAGGAGTCTTGACCAATTTTCTAACTCATCTCATTATTTATACTCGCTATTGCCAGTCAGTTTCTCACGAACAAAGCATCGTTTGACGTCGGAATCTGCGCTGCCACTTTGCTACCATCGTAGCACATTTGCTACGCTAACTAAAGCAAAAAATAGCACATTTACAACTTTGCTAACCTACTCTCGTCAAGTATATCAATTTTGCTACATTCCCAGCAGGCAATTGAGCAAGGTCTTCCTCGGAGAAGGCCTGCTAGCACTGCTGCGATGGTAAGAGGCATTCTCAAAACAAAATTTTCACGCAAATAAAAATATTTATACTCATTTTTTTTTATTGTGATTTTTTTTTGTTTATTTCATTTCATTTCATTTTCATTTCATTTTATTCATTCATTCAATTTGACTTAATGCCACAAGATAATATATCTTATAAATAGCATAAAAAATAAATATAACAATTGAAATTTTGACAAAATAGTTAATTTGAACTAAAAATATAGCTTAAAAAAATAAAAATTAAATAAATCTAAAAGAGAAATCTAATTGATTGAATATTATCTAATAGCTTCATCTTGAATTGTGTCGAAGGCCTTATAGTTTGCAATTCGAATGGAAGGTTGTTCCACAAACGAATTGCAGCAACATAGAAAGAGCGTTCCATAATTGAACTTCTGTGTCGCGGCAAAATTAATTTCAAACCCCTTCGCGATTGCGCAAAGCAGAGAGTTTCAAACATATATTCCGGGCAATTATTATAACTAATGTTGTGCAATTTAATTATATTACGGAATTTATAGTATTGATCTACATTCAATCCCAACATGGTTTTTTTTAGATGAGCCACGCTTTCATATCTCGGTATACTGAAAACAAATCTTAAGCAGTCGTTAAAAGCGACATTTGTTTATGCTTACACGTAAAATCAGGACAAGGGTAAGCCGAACAGTTAAACGTAAAAAAAGGAAGAATTAAAGTTTTAACAAGGCGCATTTTCAAATTAGCAGGCAAACAATATGCTGAAACTCTAAGGCTTTTAAGGCTAAAATATATTTGTTTGATGGTTGCTTTGGTAGCATCACAACAGCTCAGCGAACAATTAATTTTGTATCGAAGGTACTTTATACTCTCAGCATACGGTATAGTGAAGTTATTTAAAACAAGTGGAGGCAAATTTTGTGGACAGAGGTTATGTTTAGAACATATCATGCCAATGCATTTTAAGGGATTTAGCTTAAGCTTATTATATACTGACCATGCAAGAATGTTACTCAGGTCTTCATTTATCCTGGCAACGCAGTCTTCAGACAACCCAATTGGCCTAGAAAGAAATATCAATATATCATCAGCATATAAATGAGTTTGACAGTTTACTATAAAATTAGGCAAATCATTTATAAACAGCGAAAATAAATTAGGTCCTAACACCGTACCTTGAGCAACACCGCAGTTAGCCATGACAGGGCTAGACAAACCTTGTTCAGTCGCAATGGTAAACATTCTGTCACGTAGGAAATTTGATATTAGCTTTACAGACATATTGGAAAAATTAAACTCATCTTTAAGCTTTCTCAACAATGTTGGATGGTCAACACAGTCAAACGCTTTTGAAAAATCTAGCATGGCTAATATACAAAACTGATCTCTGTCTAAGGCTAAGCGAATATCAGATGTTACTTTAATAACAGTCGACTCACAACTATGTTTTGCTCGGAATCCAGACTGCCACTTATTCAGCTTGTTGGATCTGATCATATGAATTTGATTTGCTAGAATTTTTTCCAGAACTTTTGACAAAAAGGAGACTATACTTATTGGTCTGAAATCCGAGGGATTGGTTGGACTTGCCTTTTTAGGTATTGGTATAACCCTTGCAGATTTCCAAATAGTTGGAAACTGGCTTCTACATATGCAAGTGTTTAGTATGTGCACTATGTAAGGCAGAATGAGGTGAATAATAATTTTAAGAAACTTGGGGCAAATATTGTCAGGACCTAATGCTGTAGATTTTATAGTACCTATAGCCTGAAGGACTTCGGAGAAGATAACACACGTAAAAGCAAAGGTATCATCGTTTTCAGATTTAGAAAGGTTAATGTCAGATGAAACAAAGCAAGAGGGAGGAGGAGCTATACTTGCACACATTTCATCTGGACTAAAGGGACATACACGTGATGACTTGTTCCTTGTAATACCAAGCTCTTTAACATTTTTCCACAACTGCTTAGAGTCCAAGTCTGGATTAAGTCTTTGACACATATAAGCTCGTTTCGCAGCACGAATTAACGATTTTACCCTATTTCTGCAGACAGCATATTGGTTTCTATTGAAAAAAGAAGGATTTCTTTTATATCTTTTGAAAAAGCGCTCCCTTTCCGAAATTTGGAGTTTTATTGCATTGTTAAACCAAGGACAGCTTCTTGATTTAAATTGCTTGGTTACTGTTTGAACATACTCTTCATATAGTTGACAGAAAAAATTATTAAAGCAAGATATCTTACCATCCAAATCATTTATACAGTAAATAACATCCCAATTTAGATTAATACAGCCATTATAAAGTCTTGGATGGCAAAACGACTTAAATGTAATCGCTTTGCAGTAATTTCGGAAAAAAGGCAATGAGCAGAAAAGAAAGCCATGTGTAAAATCTGAAGTTGGAGCAACCTGTTCGAAACCTAAGAACGTATTACCAGAGCTGATGAGGAACATATCCAGTAATGACGGGTTAGTAAGTGATTGGAAACACGTTGGCATTGAAGTATTTATTATGGATAAACAAGTTTTGTTACATAAATACGTAAACAATTCAGATGAACTTGTATTACTGAGCATGTTAACATTAAAATCACCGCCAACAAGAGTTGTATCATATGTTTCATTTAGCCTCATTACAGTTTCCTCAAATTCAACAATATTTTCACTGCGAAACTTATTGGGAGGACAATAAACAACAATTAGTAAGCACTTGATTCCACTATGATTTACTTCAACACCCAAAAATTCAAAGTTTGGTTCTTTAGAGTAACAAATAACTTTTGTTTTAATAAATTGATTAATAAAAACACAAACTCCACCTCCAACTCTATCTACACGGTCGTTCCTATAAAGTTTAAAGCCAGGAATATTCACAAGTTGCGACAGTATATTATTGTTCAGCCAAGATTCACTAATCATTATTGCATCAACTTCAGATGTACTAAATATTTGGTACAAAATTGAATATTTTGCTTTAACGCTACATGCATTCAAATGACACACTCTGAAACCATTAAATGATTTACACAGAATATTCAAAACGCACAGTATCAGGATTTGTGTTCAGATTCAAAAACACTACAATGTGCAGGTATCGACACAAACTCAGCGAAGCCTAAATTAAAATTACAAGAAAAGTAAAAGAAAATTAATATAAACCTTAAATAATGACTAAATATTTGACTTAAATAATAGGAACAGGTTTACTTTAACTCACATTCTCCAATTTTTTTTTTTTTTTTAGGGGTAAAAGGGGGTTAAAAATAAATAAAAAGTATGAAAAAAAAAAGTGTCGCTCGGATCTGGTTTCGGAGATATAGCCATCGGAAGTTGCGGCTATAGCTTTTGGAAAAATTATTATAAGTTCGGAACCGCTGCATGGATATCAAAAATTTGGGTGTCCAAGGAAAGATAATTTAATGGCCTATAATAATGGTAAGCAAGCCTAAGAAATTTAACCCATAATTTTGGAGATATTACGATTTTTCTGAAATTTTAACCAACTTTTTTTTTAAAAAACCGTTTTTTTTCCAAAAAATGTCTGAATGACCTATAACTTTTTTAGCTTCTTAAGAAACCTTAATTTATTTCCCTTAAAACAGTGTATCGTTTGTTCGAAATTTTTGCATATTTACCCCTTTTTTGACGGAAAAACAAAAAAATTTATTCAATGAATTCTTATGAAAACTATGTATTTATGGACAAAAACAATAAAAAACCAACAACAACAACAAAAACAACAAGAACAACAACAACAACAATTATTATAAGACGATTCTCATTATAAAACTTAAAAATTTTCATTAAAAATCGCGCGCGTCTTATAACGGATATAACGGATTATAAGACGATTCTTTCTTTTTAATAAAAATTTTTGTGTTTTATAATGTGTTGTATTGAAAAAGAAAGCGCCGCAGGCGAAAAATTTTTATTAAAAATCGCGCGCGCAATTTTTAATAAAAATTTTTAAGTTTTAAAATGAGAATTGTCTTATAACGGATCATTATAACGGATTATAAGACGATTCTTTCTTTTTAATAAAAATTTTTGTGTTTTATTAAAAATCGCGCGCGCGAATTTTAATAAAAATTTTTAAGTTTTATAATGAGAATCTTCTTATAATAATTGTTGTTGTTGTTGTTCTTATTGTTGTTGTTCATGTTGTTGTTGTTCTTGATGTTGCTGTTGGTTTTTTATTGTTTTTGTCCATAAATACATAGTTTTCATAAGAATTCATTGTATAAATTTTTTTGTTTTTCGGTCAAAAAGGGGGTAAATATGCAAAAATTTGGAACAAACGATACACCATTTTAAGGGGAATAAATTAAGCTTTTTTAAGAAGCTAAAAAAGTTATAGGTCATTCAGACATTTTTTGGAAAAAATAACGGTTTTTTAAAAAAAAATTGGTCAAAATTTTAGAAAAATTGTAATATCTCCAAAACTATGGGCTAAATTTCTTAGGCTTGCTCTCCACTATTATAAGCCATTAAATTATCTTTCTTTGGACACCCATATTTTTGACATCCATGCAGCGGTTCCGAACTTATAATGATTTTTCCAAAAGCTATATCCGCAACTTCCAATGGCTATATCTCCGAAACCAGATCCGAGCGACTTTTTTTGATTACATATTTCTTCTTAGAATTAAAAAGCACATAAGATAAGTTTGGTTTTAAAAAGGTTTGCGAATGTGAGCTAAAGTAAACTTAAGCCAAATAATATTTAAAATGTTCAGCAAAGTAATTCATCACAAAATGCATAGTTAGTATTATGATTAGCTAGTAAAATACTACGCAATAAAAATACAAAAATAACTACAAAAAAAAAGTGAAAAATGTTATTAGTGGCGGCAATAACAAAAATAATAAAAATAAAGACACAGCTAAGTTGTTTGATGCACACAGTTGATCAAAAGAGAAAGTTTTATTGTTACTATAACGTAGCTTAAACTGCGTTCGACGCCCCCGCAACATTCCCAGCAGCAATAACATCAGAGCACAATCTCTCAAGAGCAGCTACGCTGTCCACATATGATGGATCTACTGAAGATGACAATTTAACAAACACCTTTCCATTTCTGGTGAAAAGAGAGTGCAAACGTTTGTTGCGACGCAGCATCTTGGCTCTATAGAATATTGCATGATCTCGTTTAGTCAAACTCTCATATGCACGAACGAATCTATTGCTATCGAACTCAAGGTCGAAAAGAGTAACAAATTTATGATTGTTTTTGTAATTAGATGCAATAGTTTTTAGTAGAAGGTTTCTGCAATGAGAGTGCGGAAATTTAACAATAACTGCACTGGAAGAGTTATTGTTTTTCGGCTTAGTCCTAAAAATATGGTAAGGAGCAGTTGAACTGAAATTTAAAGCAGCACAAAATCGAAGAAAAATTTCATTTAAATTTTCGTTTTCTTTGAAAGGAATCCCATGAAGAACAACATTCTGAACATTCTGTTAATATCAGCAATAAGTAAATTTTATAAGTAGTGAAATTTTAATTAGCAGAATAGTGACACTCCATTGAGTGTACACTCAATAAACTCTTTCAAAGCCATTTTATTGTTATTTATTAAATATCATTACAAATTGAATTAAATAAAAAAAAAAATCGAATCATAAAACATTGCTACATATGAAATGAAAAAATACATGGAGTCCTTCCCATATCAGGCCTAATAGCATGCCTTTCCACAGCAGGCCTAATAGCATGCCTGTTGTGGGATATGGGAAGGACTCCATGTATTTTTTCATTTCATATGTTGCAATGTTTTATGATTCGAAATAATTTTTTTGTCATTGCATTGTACATATACGACATCAAAAGTAGATAAATGGTTGGAAGTAAAGAACGATGTGCATGTTGCCAGGTTGGTGTTCTGTTTCATGTTATTGTTAAGGTGATGGCGGCAGATTGTTGTGTATTCAATGTCAAATTATAAATTAAGAAAATGTCACAACAAATAAATATTAAAAATATCAACGCAAGTCCTGCAAGTGAGGTGACGCGGATAAAAAAAAAATTAACTCAGAGTCGCACGGCGCCGCGGTGTATTAAAATTTAATCTTTTCCAAGTACTTATATGACCCTTCCTAAGGTAAGCGCTCTTAGAAGGCCTGCTTGAGAAGGTTTGTTTTATCGGGACATTTCATATAAAAAAGAAAGTAAGTTTGAAAGGAGGTGGCAAGGCCTTAATCTTACCAAGAAGGCCTGCTAGAAGAACTGCTAGCTCCTGCCCTTGCCTACTGCGTTGTTCCCATCTCCATATAATTTTGTATTATTTATATAACCCATAATTAAATTCGGTTGTATAGTTTTCTAGCGTATTATTTTTAAGTTTTTGCTTGTATGGAAGTTATCACGCCCTGTTCAATTTCAAATGCAGTACCGCCTTTAGCCAGGCTATAGCTTAGGGATGGTCAGCTGCGGTGCCCAAAAGTCGACAGCGCGCTGACGTTCACAACAAACATTTCGCGCTAGTATGTGTACAAATGTGTGAAGAAATTCCAGCGAAAAAAAAAATGAAAATGGCTTTTCCACGTATAGAAAAAATTACCCAGTAGAAATTCGTGCATCACTGATGCTAATAAATAAAGATAAACAGCTAGATTATGTAAAACTCAACGCGACGCGACGAGTCACATTTTCGTGTGAACAGCCAATTTCGTATTTTATAAGCTCGCTCACTCACATTACCGTCAAAATGTGACGGTTATCGTGTGTCTTACGTTTTTTTGGTATTATACAACACGCAAAGAGGCACAAAAACGCTCTTCAGCTTTCAAATTCGTCACTTGAATTTATGTTTGCGTCGCCTTTTTAAAATAATTTGATAATTCATTCATATTTTTGTTTATTATTTTGAATTAACTAAAAAAATTTTAAAATTTTCTTTACCATAGCCAAATTTTATAAACAATTTACCAGCAAGCTTGCGTTTTCTTAACCGCATGTAATCAGGATTCTTTTCATCAATATCATCGCTGTCGTCCCAAAATCCAACTAAGGAAAACGGTCTAAGAACATGAACATTAGAAAAATCTTCGGCATAATTTGTTATAATTTTAAATACCTTTCTTTTGCACAAATTATATGAAATCAACTTTTTCTTCGCAGAATTTATTCCTATTTTTCTTTAATTTATATTGACACTTTTGTAGTGTTATCAACACGTAAAAATATAGGAACACACAAATTTTATTACTGCAAAACTTTTGTAAAAAAAAAGTGATATCATTAAAACGTAAAATGTTACGTTTATAGCTGACAACTCCAGTGTCAACCAAACTGGACGTAGAAAATTATATAATATGAACTTATGTCGCTATGTACCTGAAAGTGCCTCGCACGAAAAGTGTCACTGAGTTTTACATAATCTGGCTGAAATTTTGGCATATAAAATAATTGTATTTTTATTTAACAACAAATAGAAAACATTTCATTAATCTTATACATATTATGTACACATACATATGTACGTAATACAAACATATTAACAAAGTTTACTTAGAACTAAACTATTTTTTCATGAACTAAAACTATTTTTCCATGAAAATGATTTTTTTCACAACAATTAAATAATACAAGTCAATAATACATGCTAAAAAAATTGCCGTTTGCATAAATAATGTTTTTGTTTGTATTTGTTTTGTTTTTGCACGTTTGATTCCGACTGGGTTTCTCGCATATTTAATTTTCATGCGAATCAGCGCATAGAAATCAGCAACTGCACGGCGGGCCGAATGATGGCCTGTTTCATTGAATGTGACCGCGGGAGGGTAAATGGCCAACACTACTATACTGCCGTCAGAAGCGAATAAGGCGTTTCTCAAAAAAACTAGTTTCGAGATAATTGATGTTTTGTAAATGCCGTTTTCTTCTTACTTTCTCTACGGATTTTTTAATTTATTTTTGGCAATTTAAATATCAATTTAATGTTATTTATTTATGATTAAGGGAAAATATCAAAATTTCATGTGTTTATACGTTTTTTATGAGATAAGTCCATTTCGCTTAGTATTTATAGCTTTAAAAATGTAGATACGCCATTTTGCTTAAAACTTCTCATACAAACATTCATACAAAAAATATAATATTTGCTATTGCATAAAATACAGATTAAATGAAATAAAAACTAGAATCAAATTCTATTTTAAGAAATTATATATGACATTTATGTTTGAATTAAAATATCGTTATTAGTTCATTAGACGCGTACTTTTGAAGCTATCCAATGCCATAAGAATCTCGAATATCAATTTTTTTGAGATACGCCTTATTCGCTTCTGACGGCAGTATAGCTGAATCGGTAAAACTACCACACCTTTTAGTTTTTTTTTCAAGTGTTAGCTTAGTGCGGCCCACAGTGGATGGGTTTGTATGAAACGGCGACCATATATAGTAATAATTACGCTAGACCCTTGAAATTTGATATATAAGTTTGTAAGGTGAAAACAACAAAAATTTATGAATATGGAAAAAATTGGTTAACGGACACGCCTACCTCCCATACAAAGTTGGGATGTGGTTGAGACCTTTTTTCAAATTGGGTATCAATTTCCTTTAACTCAACAATGCTAATTTCAAAAATGTTACTAATTTTGCGATATCTTTAATAGTTTTCTAGTTATTAGAGAAAAACCAAAAAAGGTGTCCATTAACAGTTGTAATAGCGCTAGAGTCTTGAAATTTGGCACTTATGCTTTTCGGGCTAAAACAACAAAAACTTATGAATATGAAAAAAATCGGTTCACGGACACGCCTACCTCCCATACAAAGTTGGGACGTGGTTGAGATCTTTTTTCAAAATGAGTATCAATTCCCTTTAACTTGGCAACAGGGCCTGATTTAGACCTCTGACCGCCCTAGGCTAACTATGAATATGCGCCCCCTAAATACGAAAAGAAAAATTTTGACGAGCAAAAACAAAAAAACAAAATGTCCTCACCTTCAAAAAAAATTCTTTCAAAATAGATCTTCGAAAATTTCCATCTATTATTTGACGAATAAAAGTTGTAACTTTCCGTTCTCTCATGTGTCAGTACCTACCATAGGGACTAGGGGGGCTTAGCCCCCCTAGAGCTTCATTAGCCCCCCTAGCGCTTCATTTGCCCCCTAACGCTTCATTTGCCCCTAGCGTTTCATTTGCTCTTCACGTGTTTTTTAGGAAAACTTCAAAAACAAAAGCAATTAGAAAATTATATTTATAGTTTATACTACTTAGGTTTAAAGTTTATTTTTTTTAAACAATAACAATTTAAATAGCTGTACTCTGCGATCTTTCAGGGCATTGAATCTTTTTAAAACCATGTCTATATCTATAGACTCAAGACGTATGTGCTCGAAAGCCAGGAACGATAAATTATTCAGCCTATCAGCCAACATGCCTATTCGTTGTGGCCGTATAACTCGTGCTAATGCCGAAAATGACGATTCGCATACTTCCGTTTCAGCCGGGAAAGTTTCGATGGTTGCAAAAAAGATTGTACACTTTTTCCATTACTTGACGCACCTTATACAGCTCCGTCAGCACCACCGTCTTAATTTTTTTTTGTTCCGGCTTTTTAAATTTGTTTAATTGATCATTTTCCGAACGAATTCTACCTATATATGTATTCTTTGGCAATTTTGAGCTCAATTTCACTTGGTAACTGGATGCCAAAATCTCCCAATGGGTGCAGCTTTTCCAAATCCATTTCATCAGCTGTATCGATAGCTGTGAGAATGCCATTGTTTGTAACAAAGCGATTGGTCATTTCAATTATTACGATATCGATTGTTTCGTAGAATGATGATTTCAGCATGATGATCGATTCGCTTCGTTCACCCAATGTTTCTTCAACAACTGACTCTTTCAGAATTTTTACACAAAATATAATCTTATTTCTCAAATACTTTTTTCTATGTATTTTGGGGCGTAGATTCCAAAAATACTAATCATTTTTTTTTCTTCTTAAGAATCGTTTTCGAGATATCCACAAAAAAAATATACATATGTATTAAAAAAATAAAAAAAAAAACAAATATGCACCGTCTCAAAAGTCCAAGCCTAAATTTAACAGCACTGTCGGATTTATCTTTTATAGGGAACAATTGAAGATATAAGACAATAAAGTATCTTTTACGAATTAAGTAGTTCCTTATTTAATTACATAGTCAATGGCCTATATGCGGGAATGCATGAAAATATGGAAATTACCCATTTTCATTGATTTTAGAATAGCACTCACATATTTTGTCCGACTTGGACAAAATAACACTTCAAATATTTGTAAAATAATATTTTTGTGTTCAAACGGAGTAATTGAAATTTAGTGACTTTTAAAAAAGACCAAAAAAGTAGCTTTTTGTGAACTTTGATCGCTTGTACCTCCATCCAAAATTTTTCAAAAAAAACGTTATATATAGTAAAATTTTTTGTGAACCCCCCTCCCCCCCCCGAGCAAAGTCGGGTAGGTACGGGCCTGTTAATAACATCTGACTAATCTAAACTAAATATTACAGAGTAAGATTGTAATTCCTGTATTACAATTTAAAATTTAATAAGTAAAATACTTGCGGCCATTGCTCTATGTCAAAATCGTAGGCTAGATACTCAATTTTGACAAACGAGGAAAATTTCATGTTTCAATTGTACAATATTTGTGCAATCCTTTCCATATAAAATATTTTTCAGCACTTAATTTTTTTTCACTTGTTGAAAGATTGTGTTAAGAAGGTGCAACATAACAAAAAATCTTAATCAACATTAATTCTCAGCGCCCCCTCGGACCTTGCGCCCTAGGCTTAAGCCTTAATAGCCTGTGGGTAAACCAGGCCCTGCTTGGCAATGCTGGTTTTAAAAAAATTACTAAAATTGCGATATCTTTTATAGTTTACAAGTAATTGGAGAAAAACCGTTTCAATAGTTTATATGTTAGTTTTTTGAAAAGCATTGGAGTTTATATATTTTACCCAATGGGGGATAAAAAGAGAAAGTATACCCCTTACCAGTTCCCCTCTACTTAAGGGAACTTCTTTCCAAATTTAAGCAACTTCCTTCACACTGTGAGCTTTTACAATTGATAAAATTACTGTTAAGCGATGTGTAACAACTTACGTTTATTAACTGGAATCCGTAATAAAATAAACTCACTAATTAACTTTTAATACTTTATTGTATTTTAACTCTCTTTATAAATATAACTTCATTCCTAGCAAAACCCGAGACTAACTAGCTGCCGGTGTTGCCGTTAACCCCTCTATTCCAACGGTGTTGCCGTTCTTCACATCCCTCCTGTATTTTTAAGTTTCAATTTCAGCTGAGGATTGGGTTCGGTAACTGCTGCATCTGACTCGGCCAGTACTGGAACACTTAAAGAGACTTCATCTGGATTATGTGAAGGTGGCTCGTTTCTTTCCCCTGCTACATTAGTAGGTACTTTTTTTACATGGCTAACATTCCTTCTAAATATTTTTCCTTCCCCATAAATCTCGACTTCATTTCCAATTTTATTTTTAACTTCATATACTGTTGGATTAAACGTCGGTGTAAGTTTATGTGGGAAAACCACATTCCGCAACAATACCTTGTCTCCGACTTCAATATCCGATTCTTTAGCTCTTCTCTTCCTGTCCCATTTCTCTTTTCCTTTTTGCTTGTTGATTATATCTAAATCTCTTGCCCCTGAATCCATCATATCTTCTGTTATATCTTGTATTCCAGGAATCTTGTCACGGATGACCCGATTAAACATCAATTCAGTTGGAGGGGTTCCAGTGGTACCGTGAGGTGTCACGTTATACATCAAAATAAATTTTTGGATTTCATCTTTGTAATCTTTTTTATTGGTATGAGCAATTTTAAGACGTTTTACTAATGATCGATTCATGTTTTCAACTTCGCCGTTAGCCTGCGGCCAATAAGGTGGTGTTGTTATTAAAAGAATGTTATTTTCTTTGCAGGAGGGATGATGGTGTAGCATTAGCAACTATGTGGAAAATATTCTGTTCTACGTTATCGTCAAATGATTGCGCATTGTCAAGTTTGCATAATCTTGAAATAGAATCAGCAATATTTTCTTTTCCTGCACGATAAATGACTTTGAATTTAAAAGACTGTAATCTCAGTAGCCATCTCTAGATCCTAGCAGGTGGTTTTGATGTTGGCTTAAAATCGCTTCCAAAGGCTTATGATCAGTGACCAATTCAAATTTTAGACCGATGACATAATAATAAAACCTTTCGACAGCCCAAACTAGCGCTAAACTTTCGTTCTCTGTTTATGAGTATCTCTTTTCTACATCAGAAAGGCTTTTAGTAGCAAAATATATTACGCGCGGATCATTTTTAATATCAAATTGAACTAGTACTGCATCTAAAGCTACTGGACTTGCATCTGCTATTATTCGAGTTCGATTTTGGACATTGAAATAATTTAATCTTGATATTTCCGATAGTAACGACTTTAGTTTTTCGAAAGATTTTTGCTGATTTTGACCCCAATTAAGTTTGCAGTTTAGCTTTAACAAACATCTCAATGGCTCCGTAATATCTGCCAGATCTGGAATAAATTTACCAACATAAGTCACAAGACCTAGGAAACTCCTGATTTCTTCCTTGGTATGCGGAGCGCGAAATTCTCTAACAGTTTTAATTTTTTCTGGATCTGGAGAAATTCCCTCATCAGATAACAAATGTCCCAAAAATCGAAGTTTTTTAACTCGCCATATACACTTATTATAATTGAGCAATACATTGTTGTTTTTAAAAACTTTCAACACCTGCTTCAAAGTATCGTCGTGTTCTTGTTCCGTGCTCCCAAAAATGATCACGTCATCTATATAATTCCAGATATTATTACATGGAGACAGAAATTCTTCCATAATGCGTTGGAATATTTCTGGTGCCGAACTTATTCCTAACATTAATCTTTTGTATCGAAAGAGTCCCTTATGAGTTATAAATATGGTGATCTCACGACTTACCTCATGAAGCTCTATTTGATGATAGGCCCATTTCAAATCTAACCTGGAAAAATATTTGGCACCTTTTAATTTAGTCATAAAAGTATCGAAAATTGGAAGTGGATAATTTTCACGGAGCACCACTTTATTAGCTTGTCACATGTCGAGGCATAATCTCATTTCCCCATTTTCTTTCAAAACGACTACAATTGGAGAAATCCACGAACTTGGACCTGATACAGGCTCAATAATGTCCTGAGCGAGTGCTTCCTTTAGTTTGCTTTCAACTTTATTTTCGAGCGCAACAGGTATACGCCGTAGGGGCTGTTGCACAGGTCTTACATTGCAGTCTATTGCTAATTTAATTTTAACATTTTTAATTTTAGGGAAAACACTTTCGGCCTCAATTCGATTTACATCCAGTCCTAATTTCAAAACTTTAAGTTGAAGGGCAGTGTCACGTCCCAAGAGCGATTGATTTCCATTTTCAATTACATAGAATGTGGATATAATTTCCGAATCTCCTACTGCGATCGGAGCTTCAAAAACGTATATTACTTTTAGCATTTTATTTGCCGCATACGCTTTAAATTGATTTTCTGAATGCGTACGGATATTCCACAACATTTCTTCACCGTTTCGAATCATTTCCCAATCGTCTTGGCTCAGAAGATTAAAACGCGTCCCTGAATCAATAATCATTGATACATAACATCCTCCAATGCGACACTTAGTCATTTCATCTACTGATAAGGTGTCATCAATTTTGAAACAATCAAATTCCCGAGTTTCATTTTCTGAGTTTCCTTTTCTCTCTTCAATGCACCGAACTCTGGACAAGTTTACGCCGAGGTCAGATGAGACCAAATCTAATATTATTTACCCGCACACGTTGAATACCACAGTCAGAGTAAAATTTGGTCTCATCCGACTACAGGATATTGCGCCATTTCTTCACTGGCCAAATGGCATACTCCTCAGCGAAAAGTAACCTTTTACTGACGTCCTGTTTGGACAGTAAAGGTACTTTTCTGGATCTCTTTGCTTCTAAATTATTATTAGTTAGCGTTTTCCGAATAGTTGAAGGGCTGACATTTATGGAAAACACTTTTTTTTACTTCATTAGTAGATGCAAAGGGGTTCTATCTCACAAATCTCAACATAGTCCTCTCAAGAATATGCCATATTTTTGACTTTCGTCCACGCATTTCCTTCTGTGGCGTATATTTTATTGCATTTTCTACCATTCTCTTGGGGCCATTTAACGTTCTGGCTATTTTTCGTTATGAAATTCCGTTATCGTGAAGGTCTTTTATGTCTCTACGAAGCTGGACGGTGCAATTTCGACCTCTCCCCATTCTGAATAACTAAATTACATTATTTGGTTATTTTTTCAAATTATAATTTTAGATTGTCTCATATATAATACCGTTATATCTTATAAATGTTTAAAAATCACAAAGTTTAAAAAATATAAATTACTTTATATTCGTGTCCCTATTATTTCGCACAGGCTAAATTGAGCCCACTTCACAATACGATCAACAACTTCGAAACGACGAAAAATATTTTTACTCTGATAACGGTTCTTTACTGCATTAATATCCCAGCAAGTAATGTAATATAACATTTTACCTCAATTTTTTCAAACAGAAGCAGAGGTGTGTTTGAACTATTTCAATGTAAGTGTCCATATTATTTTTCACATGACTGTATATTTGCATGCTCAATTCAATGTGCTTCGATATGTTTTTCTCAGAGAGTCTTTGATCTCTTGGAGTTTTTTTTTTACAAGAACTTTCGACTTCTAGCAAACGAAAGTCCTACAGAAGCAAAAAAAACAAAAATGAATTAAAATGGCAGCCCGATTTTTTTTCTTGAAACCAATTCGTCTGAAATAACATTTTAACACACAAACTACGAATCCCATCCTCGTCGCCAATGTAACAACTTACGTTTATTAACTGGAATCCGTAATAAAATAAACTCACTAATTAACTTTTAATACTTTATTGTATTTTAACTCTCTTTATAAATATAACTTCATTCCTAGCAAAACTCAAGACTAACTAGCTGCCGGTGTTGCCGTTATTTTTTCCTTCAAATGTTGCAGTAGAAAAATAACCATTTAAAAAGAAGTTCTGAAAAAAAGCAGCTAAAACCTTGGATTTTGGTTAACCATACTATCTCACATTACATATAAAAAAATTTTTAAAATCCGGGGATATACTTTTTTTCTGTAAAAGTTTGCCAATTTTCTCAATTATGACTTTTTAAGCCCTAATATTTTTTTGTTCCTTCGAAAACTACATTAGGAAAAACTTGATAAAAAAAAATTGTTAAAAAAAGCAGCTAAAACCACTATCTCACATTACATATAAAAAAATTTCCGAAATCCGGGGATATACTTTTTATACCCTACACAGTGGATATATTCACTTTATCATTCCATTTGTAACGCATAGAAGGGGGCCTGGCAGTTATAGAAAAGTATATATCTACTATTATTAAACGAGCTAAAATTGTATGTATATATATATATATATATATTTTCAGACTTTATTTCCAAAACGGGTGCAGCGATTTTGATGAAACTTGGGGGTTAGGTACATATGTGAACAAAATTAGGATTGGGCTGGGTTTTAACTTATCAAAGGCTCCTGGAGGGGCGTGGCACAGCCCTAAACTTTTATTTTCATAACGTCATATCTCGAAAACTATTCAAGATATTGTGATGAAATTTGGTACACAGATGCAGATCATAAATGTCTTAAATTTAGCCAAAAGTGGGCGGAATCGGAAAAGTGGGCGTGGCACTTTTCAATAATTGAAAATTTTGATTCAATATTACTCAAAAACGGCACTGAGGATTTTCATAAAAATTTTATAGATAATACCACTAAGAGCAGTCATCATAACATGCTATGTCACTATACTGGCAAAATTCGTTTAAGGGCGTGGCACAGCCCACAATATTTATAAACATTATAATAAGAGAATTAACAACACAATCGTTCTGAAATTTCATATGGTGGATATACTTGCTATAAGGTACCTCAAGACGAAAAATGGGTGTAATAGTACCAGTGGGCGTGGCACCTCCCATACAAGCAAAACAGGTTAAATGTTATATTTATTGTACTATGAGAGTAATCTTCTTAAAATTTGGTGAGGAGTTGTCGGTTACTATAAGCTTTGAAATTAAATGCATTTCGACGGGATTGCTTCAGTGGGCGTGGCACCTCCCATACAAACAAAAACCGTTAAATGTTATATTAAGTGCACTATGGGAGTAATCTCATTAAAATTTGGTACAGAGATGTCGGTTACCAAAAATTTTTAAGTTAAATGGATTTCGACGAGATTTCGTTAGTGGGCGTGGCACGTCCCATATATACGAAAATCGTTGAATGTTGTATTTAGTGCACTATGGGAGGTATTTTCTTTAAATTTGGTGTAGAGGTGTCGATTACTATAAGCTTTGAAATTATATGGATTTCAACGGGATTGCGTAAGTGGGCGTGGCACCTCCCATATGTACGAAAAAAGTTAAATGTTATTTAGTGTACTATGGGAGTAATATTTTAAAATTTTTTGTTCCAATCGATAGAGAAAGCACGAAAAATAAAAAAAAAATTTTTTTCCAATAGACTTTTAATTACAGTGGTGTAGTGTTAATATTGTAGTGGTCATTTTTAATATTTGACCACTTAGTGCGTCCTGAGCGATTTGCGGAATTTGTTGCTGTAAGGATGTTTTCCTTGTCCTTTGGAGTATCCCGGAAGTAGTCACTCCATAAGTGACTACTTATCGAGGCGGTTCACTCCGAGTCACTTTGGGTCACTTGGAGTCACCGAGGTGAGTGAAAATCGCAATTTTGTGGTTTGCGTGCGATTTTGGTAGAATTGGTCTATAACACCTATAGGCCACGTTGGTGCAAACTCTTATCGCACCTAATTATGTTTTGCGATGCGTGCGATTTTTTGGATATTATTGCTGTAAGGATATTTTCCTTGTCCTTTGGAGTATCCAGGAAGTAGTCACTCCATAAGTGACTACTTATCGAGGCGGTTCACTCCGAGTCACTTTGGGTCACTTGGAGTCACCGAGCTGCGTGGAAATCGCAATTTTGTGGTTTGCGTGCGATTTTGGTAGAATTGGTCTATAACACCTATAGGCCACGTTAGTGCAAACTCTTATCGCACCTAATTATGTTTTGCGATGCGTGCGATTTTTTGGATATTATTGCTGTAAGGATATTTTCCTTGTCCTTTGGAGTATCCCGGAAGTAGTCACTCCATAAGTGGCTACTTATCGAGGCGGTTCACTCCGAGTCACTTTGGGTCACTTGGAGTCACCGAGGTGAAAGAAAATCGCAATTTTGTGGTTTGCGTGCGATTTTGGTAGAATTGGTCTATAACACCTATAAGCCACGTTGGTGCAAACTCTTATCGCACCTAATTATGTTTTGCGATGCGTGCGATTTTTTGGATATTATTGCTGTAAGGATATTTTCCTTGTCCTTTGGAGTATCCCGGAAGTAGTCACTCCATAAGTGGCTACTTATCGAGGCGGTTCACTCCGAGTCACTTTGGGTCACTTGGAGTCACCGAGGTGAGTGAAAATTGCAATTTTGTGGTTTGCGTGCGATTTTGGTAGAATTGGTCTATAACACCTATAAGCCGCGTTGGTGCAAACTCTTATCGCACCTAATTATGTTTTGCGATGCGTGCGATTTTTTGATAATTATTGCTGCAAGTATATTTTCCTTGTTCTTTGGAGTATCCCGGAGATAGTCACTCCATAAGTGTCTACTTATCGAGGCGGTTCACTCCGAGTCACTATGTGTCACTTGGAGTCACCGAGGTGAGTGAAAGTCGCGATTTTGTGGTTTGCGTGCGATTTTTGTAGAATTGGTCTATAACACCTATGGGCCACGTTGGTACAAACTCTTAGCGCATCTAATTATGTCTTGCGGTGCGTGCGATTTTTTGATTTTATTACTGTAAGGATATTTTCCTTGTACTTCGGATTATCCCGGAGGTAATCACTCCATAAGTGACTACTCATCGAGGTGGTTCACCACGAGTCACTTTGGGTTACTTGGAATCACCGAGATGAGTGAAAATCGCGATATTGCGGTTTGCGTGCGATTTTTGTAGAATTGCTCTATAACACCTATTGGCCACGTTGGTGTAAAAACTTTGCGCACCTAATAACGTTTTGCGGTGCGTGGAATTTTTTTTTTTTTGGATTTTTACGAATTTCGTGAACCAAAGTGACTTTAAGTGACCCAACGTCACTCGGGGGAACCGCCTCGATGAGTTGTCACTTATGGAGTGATTACCTCCGGGATAAGCCGAAGAACAAGGAAAATATCCTTACAGCAATAAAATTTAAAAAATAGCACCAACCGCTAAACGTAATAAGGTGCGATAAGTTTTTGTACCAAAGTGGCTTATAGGTTTTACCCCTCGTACTAACTGTACAATCGGTTGCGCTCTTTTATATAAATGCTGCGATATCTCAGTCGATTTAGTGTCCAATTTAAATGAAATCGAGCCATTTTGCATTATCCTTTTCATTTCTATTCACTCTTGGTCCCAATCCACTCTTTTTATAAACACTTTTGCATCAGACCACAATTTGACGAAACTAAAAACGAAGCAAAATTGTTGAAAAAAATGGAACAGAAAAAAGTAAAGAGAAGTTGAAGCGAAGAAAAACCGAACAGTGGTCGGTCTCCAGGTACTATTATTGATTAGCGTCACCACCTGAGTCGATATAGCTATGTCCGTTTGTCTGTGTGTCTGTCTATCTGTCTGTTGAAATCACGTTTACGGGAAAACTAAGCAAGCTAATTCAATGAAATTTGGCACACAGATCACACCTTCTTACAAGCTGCTAGTATAATGGGCGAAATCGGGTCACGACCAGAATATTTATAAACGTTAAAATTAAAGAACTAACAACGTAATCGTAATGAAATTTAGTATGGCAGATATATTTGCTAAAAAGTATCCCCTTACGAAAATTTGGCATAATAGAAATGGTGGGCGTGGCACCTCACATATAAGCAAAAAACGTTTAATGCTATAAATAGTGTGCAATGAGAGTAATCTTTATAAAATTTGGTGCATAGATGTCAATTATTATAAGCTACTAGCATTACCCTTTGCGCTTCGCTTCACCTTTTTTTTATTTCAATAAAATAAAAAGCAGAATCAAATATTTTTTTTAAATGAAAAAGTTATATTACTAATTTGTATGTACATAAATTTAATTCAATTCAATGCTTTTTGGTATTTAGTTTTATTATTTGGAGTGTAAATATGTAAATTATCTGGATTTCAAACTCATGAAAGTCCAACATATATCTGACCATGTGCAAAGCAAGGCTTTTCCAAATTTAGTCCAGCTACATTCAAAGATTGTCCTTGTGATTTATTTATTGTGATAGCAAAAGCAAGACGTAACGGGAATTGAAGCCTTTTGAATTGAAATGGCATATCACTTGTATTTAAAATATACTTTTGCATGAGGGTCACCCTAAATTATGCAACCTAAATAAAAACTTATAGCCTAAGGTATGCCTCTTAATATAAAAGACACGTAGTATAATTTCCATGTGAATTGATTAAGTGGTCTTTGGGAAAATGCTATTAAAAATATTTTTGTATGAGGGTCACCCTAAATATACAACCTTATTAAAAGTTTTATAGCTTGAGCTATACCCCTGAATATAAAAGAAGCGTGGTGTAAAATTCATTGTGAAAATGCTTTTTAAAAAATATTTTTGTATTAAGGCCACCCTAGATATGCACCCCTAATAAAAGTTTTATAGCTTAAGCTATGCATCTAAACATAAATGGCACGTGGTGTAAATTCCATGTGAATCGATTAAAAGGTTTTTGTGAAAATATTTTTTAAAAATATTTTTTTATGAGAGCCACTCTAAATAGAATTTTTGCCTTAGCTATGCCTTTTAATATGAAAGCTACGTGGTGTGAATCGATTAACCGACTTCGTGAAAATTATATTTTAAAAATATATTTGTATGATGGCCACTCTAAATATGCACCCTTAATGAAAGTTTTATAGCCAAAGCTATTCCTCATCACATAAAAGACACGTCGTGTAAACTACATGTGAATTTATTAAGTGGACTTTGGGAAAATGTTATTTTAAAAATATTTTCGTGCGAGAGCCACCCAAAATAAAAGTTTTTTACCCTAAGCTATGCCTCATAATATAAAAGCTACGTGGTTTACTTCGGTGTGAATCGATTAGCCGGTCTTCATGAAAATGATATTTTAAAATATTTTTATGAGGCCCACCCCAAATATGCAGCCTTAATAAAAGTTATTTCTATGAGGCCCACCCTAAATATGCACCCTTAATAAAAGTTTTATAGCGTAATCTATGCCTCTTAACATAAAAGACACGTCGTGTAAATTCCATGTGAATCTATTAAGTGGAAAATATTATTTTAAAAATATTTTTGTGTGAGGGTCACCCTAAACAAAAGTTTCGTAGCCTTAGCTATGCCTCATAATATAAAAGCTACGTAGTGTGAATTCGGTCTGAATCGGTAAACCGGACTTCGTGAAAATAGTATTTTAAAATTTTTTTTGTATGAGGGCCACCCTAAATATGCAACTTAAGTAAAAATTTTGTAGCTTAAACTATGCCCCTTAATATAAAAACTACATGGTGTAAATTCCACGTGACTCAATTAAGTGGTCTTTCTGAAAACGCTATTTAAAAAATATTTTTGTATAATAATATGCACTCTAAATAAAATTGTTATAGCCTATGATACCCGCCTGATCAATACTAACGTACTTTAAAAATTTCATCGGTGGGCGTGGCACCTCCCATATTAATATAAACTTGGAAGTTATATTTTAAGAGAACTATTGCAGAAATTGTGATGAAGTTTGATGTAAGTGGTTTACTTGCTATAAGGTATGTGAGCATCTAAAGCGGGCGAAATAGCAGCACTGGGCGTGGCACCTCCTATACAAGTAAAATACCATAAGTGGCTTATCTATCGAAATATATGAGCAATCATACTGAAATTTGGTATAAAAGGTTTGTTTATGGAAAGCTATTTCTGGATCAAAATCAGTCTCGATTGTATCAGTGGGTATGTCACCGCCCTAAATTTTAATGTTAATTAAGGCATATATCGCAAACTATACAAGCTATTTTGCTGAAATTTAATATGTGGATGTCAAAGACGAATATAATTTATTGAACCAAAAGTAGGAGGAGTTGGAGAAGTGGGCGCGGCATATTTGATTTTCTGCATTTCTATTCTATTTTTTCAACATTCTCCACATTCTTTTGACTTTTCCAACTTTTTAACTTTTCCCGATATATTCCATATTAGAGCAAGAGCCAGCGACGAACAGACTTCGTCATTTTATAAAAGCTGAAAGTTTCTCTGTGTATGTCCCTAATGGAGGTAACAACGATCCCCGACTATGAAGTTTGGATAACGGTTACTTTGGAAGATAACAGGTAGCAAAGGTGTAAAAAATTACATGTAACTTTCGTCATTTTATAAAAGCTGAATTTTATATATGTTACTTGAGGAGCTATCAAAAGATGTTTTTTTCAGTTGGCAGACACTTCCGATGGTTATTATAGTCTGCCAGACACCTTAAAGGTCTACAGTAGTACAGTATAGTTATATGGTAGAAAGTGTTCTACAATAAATATCGGTTTGAAATTTAGGTCATGAGTCCAGGAGATATGAATATTGTTACGAAATTTCCTGTCCCTTTGACAGTAATTTCAATCTCTTACACTTTTCTGAGTTCGATCACTGGATTGTGTAATAATCAAGAAAAACGCAATCTTTATTTAATTATAAAATGGTTTATTTAAATCACAAATGTTAGTTTTTACACAGTACAATTGTTTATTTAATCTTTACATTCAAATTGTATACACAAACGTTATACTTTATTACTTAAAATCAACTATATCACTTTAGTACTTAAATTCAAATGTTCTCACTTAAGATCCACTGTGTTCCACTGCTCAATATCAACTGTGTCTCTGCTGCTCATATGACAGCCTTTTATACTAAAGTCATCATGTTCTAGAACCATCTGCCGTTGTCTAGAATGTCGTTTCCAGTGTCTTCTAGATGGAGATTATCGACGTTGATAATGTCGTACCACTTTATCATTTATAGTACAGAAAACATGCTACATGTCGCTAGATGGTGTTATTTTTCTACGGTCGGTGATGCACGTATTTTTCTACGGTCAATGATGCAAGTATTTTTCTTACGGTCAGTAATGCACGTATTTTTCTACGGTCAGTGATGCAAGTATTTTTCTACGGTCAGTGATGCTAGCTAATATCGTTTAATAATTATTACGAGAATTTTTTTTGGCATAAACCAAATTTCGCTACACTGCCCTCCGCTTAAACTTGTTCGTCCCGAACAAGAGTCTCTCTGCAACAGCTTGCGCCTCCTTTTCCAATTCTTTTCTAGACGCTTCTTTTGCCTCAATTTCACGTTTTCGTTGTTCCTTTTTTTCCGCGACGTGTAACCGTCAGCATTGGTCGTTTCTGGGACAACGTTTACTCCGTACTTTTCTTTGACAAGAACGACCGGTGAACTACACGGGCTTTCTGATTGTGCAATGACATTTTCTCGCGCCATATCCTCTATAAGGCCCGTTACTTCCTCTCTCTTAACGCGTGCTAGCCTCTTTGGAGGTTGACGAATTGGCTGAAAGTTACCTGTATCAATGCGATTCTTGACAACTGATGTTTGGCCATTATTTTCTCCTTTGGACGCAAATGCCCGCCAATTCTTTTGCCGAAACCTTTTCCCTTTATTTTTGTTCTGTGCAGACAACTCCTTCGTCCATTCTTTCGTCAATAAGGCCGACGATTTTCTTAAAGTTGTACCTTTTGTGTCCTGTTGGTCATTTTCACAACTTATAACAGCCGTAACTTTCTCACATAGTTCACCTTTTTGCATCCATTTCGGCTCATTTGTTGGATTCAAAATTTGCACCGGTATTTCGCCGTCCGCTCTTGTTTTTACTGGGGTCTTTCCAATCATCAGGTCTTTCCCTAAATTTTTCTCATCTGCTTCCACTACCCACAGATGGCTTATCCCACAGTCTTCACTTGTTGTTTCTTCAGTGTTGGGTTCAATTCGACAGAGCTCACTTATGTAGACTCCTGCAGTTGTTAACTTTTGTCCACAGCCAATGTCCAAAGGCAACTCTACATTGGCATACCTTAACGTCTTTTTCTTTAGATCCATTTGAACCCGTGTCGAATCATGAAGTCCACGCCAAAGATAACCTCATCGGTGATGTTTGCAACAATAAAATCATGTTCCACAGTTTTGTTGCCGATAACAATACTCGCTGTAACTTTTCCTTCTATTTGCGCAATTTCTCCTGTCGCTGTTCTCAATTGAATTCCATTTAATGGCATTACTCGTCGCCTATTAAATAAATCTGTCCTCACAATTGAGTGCGATGCGCCTGTATCCAAAGTCAGCTCACATGGTCTTTCGTTGATTTTTCCACCGATGGTAAGGCAGTTGGAAGTTCGGCAGAGCTTCGAAACTAAGACTTTGGGACAATCATAAGTGGAAGTCAGCTCACGCCCCGCTGTACTGACTCGCTTAAACGACTGCTGTTCACTACCATTTTCACCATCGTTCACCCTATTTCCAATTTTTCTTCTTGGTGAACGTGATGCAGACCGTTTACGACGTGATTTGCAGTCACGTGCCATGTGTCCCTGCTTGCCACAGTTATAGCAATTTCCGCTGAAGCTACTGCTGGCGAACGACGAATTTTTGTTCTCAGCCTCCACCTCCATCCGACGAGTTTTCAATGATGGGCGGCATGTCAACGCAATCACCTCCTCAGTGAGGGCAACCGTTACTGTTTCATAAAATGTTGTCTTCGGGTTCCTCATTGTCTCGCGTTTTGTCTCTGAGTCACGTATGCCGTCAATAAAAGCCTCTATTTTGAATTTTTCAGCTACGACACTTAACTCGTCAGGATAGGAAAGGTGTGCCAATCGTTCAATATCCGCAGCATACTCCTGCAAAGACTCACCAGATTTCTGGACACGACTTTTCAACTCCAGTCTGTGAATCTGCTTCATGTGGTCACTGCCATATTTTCGCTGTAAAGCATCCATCACCGCCTTGTAATTCTTTTGCTCCGCCACTGGAACCGTTTGCAATACTTCTGCAGCTGCGCCTTTTAATGCCACAATTAGCGCTGCTGCTGCGCTATCGTTATCCCAGCGATTATGAGCAGATGTTGTTTCGAACTGGAGCTTGAAAACACTAAATGGCGTTGTTCCATCGTACATGGGTGCCTTAAGCCTCTCTGCGCTGATTTCTCTTATTACTTGAGTGGTTGGTCCGCTTATTTCCAACTTTTGAATCCTTTTATTAACGTCTTCAAAATTATTTTGAACTTTTTCAAGATTATTTTGAACTTTTTCAAACTTTTCTTGGGCTTTTTCCTTGAATGATTCAACGTCGTCTCGTAACTCAATCACTTTTGCATCGAGGCCATTTACCATTTTGGACACCTCCGTTCGAACAGCCTCGTGGATCTGCGTCGCGTTCTGACTCAACTTCTGGTCTATCTGCAATGCATTTTGATTTAACCTCTGATCAATCTGTAGCGCGTTCTGGCTAATTTCTTCCCGAACGGCCTGGATATTGTTATTCATCTGTAGATTTGTCTGTGTCAGCGCCATTAACATTTTCTCGAACTGTGACATATCTACAACTTCACCACTTGCCGCCGATCCAGAAGCTTCCTCCATTTTCGCTGTTGATTCTGAGACATCACTATAAAATTCATGCTCTTCCAGGTCTACCCCTTGAGCCTCAAGAGCCTGCCGTAAGCGTTTCTGTAACTCCAACTTTCCGCCAGAAGATTGCAGATTCAGCTGCTGCAACTCCTTCTTTAGTTGATCCACTTTTAGTTCGTCAAACTTAACCATTTTTTTTTTTTATTTGATTGTTAATTCTTTTTACACAATCCCACTTCTGATACCAATTGTTACGAAATTTCCTGTCCCTTTGACAGTAATTTCAATCTCTTACACTTTTCTGAGTTCGATCACTGGATTGTGTAATAATCAAGAAAAACGCAATCTTTATTTAATTATAAAATGGTTTATTTAAATCACAAATGTTAGTTTTTACACAGTACAATTGTTTATTTAATCTTTACATTCAAATTGTATACACAAACGTTATACTTTATTACTTAAAATCCACTATATCACTTTAGTACTGTGAAGGCGGAAGTTGGTACCCGCGTTTCCGCCCACAAAAATCGCGTGAAATATATTTTTATTTTGTATTATACTGTACTTTCTTGAATTATAGTTTGAATTATTTAAAAGAGAAAAGGGACCTATGAATTATTTAATTTAATTTACTTATAAATAAATTACGCATTAAAAATAATTAGGTTAAGAAAATTGTGTAACATATAGTAAGTAGAACGGCAACACTTAGGGAACAGCTGTTTGTGGAGACTTGACAAACAGCTGTTCAAACTCTACACCACGCAGCACAAAGGGCTATAAAAGCGGTAGCACACCAGTAGGAGGTACGCAGTCGGCTGGTGATCTCGACGAGTAAACAACTCTGCAGTTGGTAAGCCCTAGTTAGTTGTAGTTAGCAGTAGAATAGAAAGTAGCTAATTGGTGGTTCTGCCACACGCTTGTTGAGCTGTGCCGACATTCGTGTGAACAGAGCAGCGTCCAAAGATCTGTGGGATCTATCGTACGGCAACTGAGCTGTGCCGGGAACCGTGCGACTGAGACCAAGCAGAAGCCGTGCAGGGTAGCGTAGACTGTAGTCTAAAGTTTCTGCCATACGCTTGTTGAGCTGTGCCGACATTCGTGTGAGCAGAGCGGCGTTCTAAAGTTCTGTGGAATCTGTTGTATGGCAACTGAGCTGTGCCGGAAACAGTGCTGCCGTTTGTGCTACCATAGTACTTTTGTACTACCCTTCCGCCACGCGTACTACTGTACTACCCAACCTTCAATTTGTACTACCGAAAATTTGCACCAACCAATCCGCAATTTGTAGTACCCCGTTCTTTGATCTCTCATGCTTCAATTACATTGGCATTATTTAAATCTTGAAGTGTCAAAATCATCGCTCGTTATTTTGGTTTACTTATTTTGACATTAAAAAATTTTAACATCGCATCAACCATTAGAATTTAACTATGAAAGTTTCATACTTTTTAAACGCGGCCAATTTCGTTTGTAATAAATTTTTTTATGCGTAGTTATAGGGGCGCCGAAAGACCTGTTGCGTGTCTTGAGAACTCCACACGGGTGAGACTTTCCCATGTTGAATTCAACACGGGCAATTTTAATTCAAACCGCGAATTCTCAAGCGTATTGATTCCAATACAAAAGTAGAAAATCATATATTTCAGAATCCAGAAGGTTTGTATAGAAAAATTTATTATGATGTGTACGACCAAATTCTTTCGTCACTGAGAATCTGGTTTTGGACAGATTTAGCAAACTTTCCAGATCCCTTGATGCTCTTGTACTTCGCAAAGATTGTGATGATGATAAAATATTTATTTTTATAGAGACAATTTCAAAAAAGATAATTTACTTAGAGATCGAAACATTTTTGGTGAGCTGAAGTGAAACTAAATTGAAAAGTTTAAGAGATATAGTAGATTTTTTACATAAACATCTATAGTATAAAGACCTCATTCCAGAATTCGTTTAATTCGTGAAATTGTTAATAACTATATCTGCATCATTTTGCTCTAATGAGAGGAGTTTTTCGACTCTTAAGAAGCTGAAATTGTATACGCGTTCAACGATGGGTTAAAAACGTTTATACATATCATGTTCGGATTTTACACATGTACCACAAGTTGGCTGATAAAATAGACAAGGAAAGAATGAAGAGTTTCTGACAAAATAAACATTTTTTTACTTACGCAATAATTAGTGAGAACTTTATTGTAGACATCCTACATTACTTCTTCATAATCATGATTCTGTAAGATTATCGTCAATTTAAAAATATCATCATTTTCGAACCTCCCCCTCACGCGTTTCAACGAATTCCACACCCGCTTTTAAAACGTTATGGCGCCCTTGTGTAGTTATGTATGCAAAACTAGGCATAACATAATAAATATTTTTCATGTAACAATATTCATACTATAATAAATGAATTTCAACAAATACTATGTAAACTTTTATTAATACATAATTTATTTTTATTATATGAGTAAGTGTCAGTAATCATATATTAGTATAGTACTACCCATTTTCACAAAAAAACACCCAAAAATTTAAAATTGAGCACTTAAATTTTTTTTAAAACGACAGCACTGGCCGGAAACCGTGCGACTGAGACCAAGCAGAAGCCGTGCAGGATAGCGTAGATTGTAGCCTAGGGATTCTACTACACGATTGTTGCGCTGTGCCGACACTCGTGTGAGTAGAGCAGCGTCCAGAATCTGTGAATTCTGTCGTACCGTAACTGAGCTGTGCTGGAAGCCGTACGACTGAAACCAAGCAGAGGCCGCGGGATAGCATCCAAACATAACGGTAAAACTCTGCCACCCATTCGTTGCGCTGCGCCGACGTTCATGTGAACAGAGCGGCGTCCGGAATCTGTCAGGCGGTGACTGAGACGTGCCAAAACCCGTACGGCGGGGCTATAGTAGAGCAGAAGCAATCAGCGTGGAACCTATACGACCGTGCGCCTGAGAAAACACGACGTACGCGTCCGAACATTAAAACTTTCGTCGGTAGTTTAATAAATAGTTTAAGTAATATGGATTTAAGAGAATAAAATTATAACGTTTTTTTGAAAAGAAAAAGGAACAGTAGTGTTATTATTTATTTCTGTTGGAAAATAAATTCTCGTCAGTCACCTGCAAAAATATAAATTTTTGTAGCCAAACCTTGGACACCGACGAGTTAAAACCTCGGCGCGAGGTTCGTTACAATGGCGCCCGAGCAGGGACCTTGGCTGGCAAAACGGTTTAAAGAGACAGAAATAGTAATAACAATCATAATACCTTAATCCTATTACGAGTGCGGTACGCGGCGTAACTACAAAAAGAAATCGAATTGTCTTTACATGAACTAAAAACGAATAAACTAAGTTGAAGCAAAGAAAAAAAAAAACACAAGAAAGAAAAAAGGAAAAAAAAAAACAAAAGAGGCGGCCCTTGTTAAAAGCCCATTAGTGTGAAATAAAAATAGTAATAAACAGTGACGCAAAGAAAAAAAAAAATCAAAGAAAAGAGGCAACCCTTGAAAAAAGGCCCAAACAAAGTCTGAAAAAGAAAACATTGAAACAAAGTGACAGTGAAAAGTGAAAGTGAAAAAAACACACGGAAAAAAAGACACAAAACGAGAAAAATGTTAACCGTATCTTGGGGTCACACTCTAAAAAAAGAAGAGTTAATAACGTACTGCGAGGAGTTCAATCTTGAGGTGTCAGGAACCGTAGACGACCTTAGGAAACGATTTAAAGCATTCCTGGCCGAAGGACACAACCCCGAAATAGAAGAACGACTGCTAGAGCTACAGAAGCAACACAGGCGACCTTCCTCCCCGTGCACACAGACGACAAGGCTAAAGGCGGATACCATGTTCGACGCAGGAACACTGAAAGATAATCCGGAATCAGGTATGGTAAACCAACGAGAGGAAAATATCAACACCAAGATTACCGCCGTGGCCGTAAATCGGGACCAAGCAATGCCCAACACGGAGTCAAGCAATCAAGCTACATACCCTCTACAGCAGGCGGAAATTGGCGAAATTAGGCAATACAATCCCACCATAATGAATCAAGTGAGAAAATGGACACTGCAATATGACGGCTCCAGTGAACCACTGGCCTTTATTGAAAGGGTAGAGGAGTTGGCTGAGGCAGACAGACTAGAAATGGATCACCTCCCGCGGACTATGCCGGAGCTGTTAAAGGACAAAGCTCTCGCTTGGTACCGTAATAATAACCAAAAAGTAACCACGTGGGAGTTATTCAAGCACAGTTTCCTAGATTTCTTCCTACCACCCCGTTACTTTGAAACATTGGATGACAACATCAGGAAACGATTCCAGCGGAAGGGAGAGAAATTCAAGGACTTCCTGCTAGCACTTCAGACAATGATGCGTTATGCAAATTACTCGGATGAACAACGCTTAGAACGGATTTTCAGAAATTGCCTACCCGAGTACCACTGGTATATTAAGCGGAAAGACTTTGTCACGCTTACAGACCTGATCGGGTTGGCGGAAGACCTCGAGGGCATACAGGAAAGGGAAGCCGAACAACCCTTCAGAAGTAAAGGTCGGGCTGAACAGCACAGAATGATGACGGAGACGAGTACAGAGGCGATTAACGTACGAACCGCCTGCCGACGTTGTGGACAGGACGGACATCTGGCCAGAGTATGTCAAGGTCCCACGCGGTTATTTTGCTGGGACTGCGGAAAAGTCGGAGTACGCACAATATATTGTTGTCGGTCTTCGGGAAACGGCACAGGAGGGCGCGCGAATCGAGAGGAGGCGCATCCTCCAGAAGACGCCTCTCGAACCAATTAAAACCAAGCTACAATAACTGCAAAAGAGTATACGCTAACATGATGGTTGGCGGAGAGCAGGTGGCGGCAACTATCGATACAGGGGCAACGGTGAGCTTTCTACGGGAGTCATTTGCGGAGACACTAGGAGAAAGGGCCACAAAGGTGAGGTATCAAGGAGAAGTAGTGTTGGCAGACGGAACAACCCGACCGCTAGATTCCGCCGTGGACACCATCATCCAGTTTGGCGGCCACCAGAGGAGGTTTCGATTCGTCATTATGCCAGACGCCACCGAAGATGTCATCCTGGGTCTGGACTTCTTGACCGAAAGTGGTACAACCATTCATATTGCTGGCGAGATGATTACGTTAGACGGAAGGGACCCCGAGGAGCAAGCGAGATGTATGGTGAGTTCAATCATTCCCGTTCAGAATCCTAATAACGACCCACAAAAGGTTCCTCCCTCATCTCTGGAACCAAGACAGAAGAGGCAGCAAGAACCACGAAGAAACCAACGTAGACGGCATCGAAAGCAAGTAGATGGAGTGTCTAAAGAACAACCACGTGAGCTGTCGACAGAACCCGCAGAAGGTCTCGCGGCCGAAAGAGCGATAGTGGGCACAGCTGATTTCGGAGATAAATCAGGAGAAATTCCGGGAGCTGACGAATCGCAGCAGGTAATTGATCAATTTCTGTCAGAAGAATTGCAAAGGTTTGAGGGACTGAAGGGAATGACACAGATTGCAGAGCACCGCATCGTGATGACAGACGACCGACCCGTCAAACAACGGTACATACCCAGGAATCCTGCCATGCAAGCAGTAATCGATGAGGAGATCAATAAATTATTGGTAAAGGAATGTATTGAGCCCTCCCACAGCCCATACAGCGCACCAATAGTGCTCGTCAAAAAGAAAACAGGGTCATGGCGGTTGTGCATTGACTACCGTCAGTTAAACAGTAAGTCGGTACCCGATGCATACCCTCTCCCACGCATAACCCACATACTAGACCGACTACGGGATGCGAAATTCGTCAGTAGCTTGGACCTTAAAGACGGCTACTGGCAGATTCCAATGGCAGCAGATAGCAAACAGTTTACGGCGTTCACCGTTCCAGGGCGTGGTCTATTCCAGTGGCGAGTGATGCCGTTTGGATTGCATTCGGCGCCCGCAACATTTCAGCGCGTACTAGACAGAGTTATCGGGGCGGATATGGAGCCATTTGCTTTTGCGTATTTAGATGACATTGTAGTGACGGGTCGCACATTGAAAGAACACATGGACAATTTGCGGGAGGTTTTCCGACGACTGCAAGAGGCTAATCTCCAGATAAACCCTGAAAAGTGTGAATTTTTCAAAACGAAGATAAAGTACTTGGGTCACGTAGTCAGTGGCGAAGGGATTCAGACAGATCCAGACAAAGTCGCGGCGATCCGAGAACTTTCACCCCCACAGAACATCCGCGGTGTGCGACGATTCCTCGGCATAGCATCCTGGTATAGGCCATTTGTTCCTGACTTCGCTGCAGTCGTGCAGCCGCTAACATCCATGTTGAAGAAAGGGAAACATTGGAAATGGGGGGAAGATCAACAACGAGCGTTCGAAGCATTGAAGCTGAAACTCACAGAGGCCCCAGTTTTAACGTGCCCCGACTTCAGTCAGACTTTCATGTTGCAGACTGACGCAAGTGATCACGGACTAGGAGCAGTGTTGACGCAAGTTTTAAAGGGGGAAGAACGTGTGATAGCCTATGCCAGTCGAAGCCTGAACAATGCGGAGAGGAATTATTCGCCCACAGAAAAAGAATGTCTGGCGATTGTGTGGGGTATTCGAAAAATGAGACCTTATTTGGAAGGATACAAGTTTGTCGTAATCACAGACCACCTGTCGTTGAAGTGGATGAACTCCATCGAAAGCCCAACCGGGAGAATTGCGCGTTGGGCGCTTGAGTTGCAGCAATATCAGTTTACTGTCCAATACCGGAAAGGAAAACAAAATGTCGTTGCAGATGCTCTGTCCCGGCAACCTAGAGAAACCCTGCAGTTGGCGGCCGTGAATGAAGGTGATGCTGCAGATTGTACCTGGCTTAAAAAAAAGAGGGCGGAGATCCTCAAGGAGCCCGAGAAATTTCCGGACTTCGCAGAAGTTGGAGGGCAGCTTTATAGACATCTTACACAGCACACAGGCGATGAGGACTGCGCTCAATGGAAGCTGTGAGTGGCGACAGCACTCCGGAAACGCGTAATGTCCGAGAACCATGACAGTCCAAGTGCCGGACATCTAGGTATACGGAAAACCATTGCACGCATAGCCAACAAGTATTATTGGCCGGGGATGTTCCGGGATATCAGCAAATATGTAAGGAGCTGTGATTCCTGTCAACGCTACAAGGTTAGCCAACAGGCTCCTGCGGGGGAGATGCTAACGTCAGTCCCAGATGAGCCATGGGCAACGGTGTGTGCTGATTTCGTCGGTCCGCTACCACGATCAAAGCATGGAAACAGCATGATGCGTTCCGAGAGAGAATTCTGGCAAAATATGGTATACCTAAGCTCTTCATCACCGATAATGGGTCACAGTTTACTAGTCGGAGCGTCAAGAAATATTTCCAGGAAATAGGGGTGCAGCAGAGATTTACCGCACCATATACCCCACAAGAAAACCCTACGGAACGAGTCAACCGAACAGTCAAGACGATGATAGCGCAGCTGGTGGGCAACCACCAGAAGTCCTGGGACGAACAGCTACCAGAAGTTACTCTGGCCATCAACACCAGCCAATCAGAGAGCACAGGATACAGCCCGGCATTCCTTACGCAAGGACGCGAGCCACGTTTACCAAGAGCACTGTATGACGAAGTCACCAAAGGCACGGGAACACCAGCACTAAACCCTGAATCTAGAGCTGCTGCACTTCAAGAAGTGTTCAAGATCGTGAAACATAACTTGGCTAAGGCTGCCAAAGATCAAGCAAGACACTATAACTTACGGAGAAGACAGTGGAAACCGACAGTGGGGCAACTGGTGCTAGTCCGACAACATCCCCTGTCCAAAGCTGTTGAGAGCTTTGCAGCCAAGTTGGCCCCGAAATTCGTGGGACCATACAAAGTGATAGGATTCATCTCCCCGGTGATCGTACAGCTAAAACAAGGCAATGACAGACTAACTCGGACGGCTCACTTAAACGAAATTAAACCTTTCCAAACATAGCTCTACCTTAGTATGACGAGGGAACTAACATCGCGTTTTTCTTTTCCACTCCACAGCAACGCAAACCTCCGAGGCAGACAGACGATCAACTCCGAATTATAAAGATGAATAAAGCCGGCTTCGCAAGAGTCTTCGTTCGAGGTCAGGGGGAAGTGTGAAGGCGGAAGTTGGTACCCGCGTTTCCGCCCACAAAAATCGCGTGAAATATATTTTTATTTTGTATTATACTGTACTTTCTTGAATTATAGTTTGAATTATTTAAAAGAGAAAAGGGACCTATGAATTATTTAATTTAATTTACTTATAAATAAATTACGCATTAAAAATAATTAGGTTAAGAAAATTGTGTAACATATAGTAAGTAGAACGGCAACACTTAGGGAACAGCTGTTTGTGGAGACTTGACAAACAGCTGTTCAAACTCTACACCACGCAGCACAAAGGGCTATAAAAGCTGTAGCACACCAGTAGGAGGTACGCAGTCGGCTGGTGATCTCGACGAGTAAACAACTCTGCAGTTGGTAAGCCCTAGTTAGTTGTAGTTAGCAGTAGAATAGAAAGTAGCTAATTGGTGGTTCTGCCACACGCTTGTTGAGCTGTGCCGACATTCGTGTGAACAGAGCAGCGTCCAAAGATCTGTGGGATCTATCGTACGGCAACTGAGCTGTGCCGGGAACCGTGCGACTGAGACCAAGCAGAAGCCGTGCAGGGTAGCGTAGACTGTAGTCTAAAGTTTCTGCCATACGCTTGTTGAGCTGTGCCGACATTCGTGTGAGCAGAGCGGCGTTCTAAAGTTCTGTGGAATCTGTTGTATGGCAACTGAGCTGTGCCGGAAACCGTGCGACTGAGACCAAGCAGAAGCCGTGCAGGATAGCGTAGATTGTAGCCTAGGGATTCTACTACACGATTGTTGCGCTGTGCCGACACTCGTGTGAGTAGAGCAGCGTCCAGAATCTGTGAATTCTGTCGTACCGTAACTGAGCTGTGCTGGAAGCCGTACGACTGAAACCAAGCAGAGGCCGCGGGATAGCATCCAAACATAACGGTAAAACTCTGCCACCCATTCGTTGCGCTGCGCCGACGTTCATGTGAACAGAGCGGCGTCCGGAATCTGTCAAGCGGTGACTGAGCCGTGCCAAAACCCGTACGGCGGGGCTATAGTAGAGCAGAAGCAATCAGCGTGGAACCTATACGACCGTGCGCCTGAGAAAACACGACGTACGCGTCCGAACATTAAAACTTTCGTCGGTAGTTTAATAAATAGTTTAAGTAATATGGATTTAAGAGAATAAAATTATAACGTTTTTTTGAAAAGAAAAAGGAACAGTAGTGTTATTATTTATTTCTGTTGGAAAATAAATTCTCGTCAGTCACCTGCAAAAATATAAATTTTTGTAGCCAAACCTTGGACACCGACGAGTTAAAACCTCGGCGCGAGGTTCGTTACAGTACTTAAATTCAAATGTTCTCACTTAAGATCCACTGTGTTCCACTGTTCAATATCAACTGTGTCTCTGCTGCTCATATGACAGCCTTTTATACTAAAGTCATCATGTTCTAGAACCATCTGCCGTTGTCTAGAATGTCGTTTCCAGTGTCTTCTAGATGGCGATTACCGACGTTGATAATGTCGTACCACTTTATCATTTATAGTACAGAAAACATTCTACATGTCGCTAGATGGTGTTATTTTTCTACGGTCGGTGATGCACGTATTTTTCTACGGTCAATGATGCAAGTATTTTTCTTACGGTCAGTAATGCACGTATTTTTCTACGGTCAGTGATGCAAGTATTTTTCTACGGTCAGTGATGCTAGCTAATATCGTTTAATAATTATTACGAGAATTTTTTTTGGCATAAACCAAATTTCGCTACAATATGATATCATGTAAAAATAAGCGTGGTCTGACGTCTCCTACGCCCATCTCCCATATAAAAAGTTATTAAAAATATGGCATAAGGCTATTATATAAATGAAAAATAAATCAGCATTACGACATCACTAGCCAACCAGGGTTGCCTTGCCAAAGCCTGTCCCGATGCCCGAAAATGCCCGAATTTCAGCTTATTTTGTTATTTTAATTAAAACTGTAGTATATTACAGCTCAAAATGTATGCCAAGTGATAGAGATCGAAGAGGCCTATATATAATATATGATCTTGCATTGTTGAATCCTGTCCTAAACATGGTTTGCCACTCATTTAAAAAAAATTTACCCTAAAAACGGGTGGAAACCCATGTTTCGGACATGATTTGACAAGGCAACCTAGTGTTTTCTGCTTAGGTTCTTCGAGCTCTATCATTTGGCATACATTCCGAGCTGCAATATATTGTTACGAAATTTCCTGTCCCTTTGACAATAATTTCGATCTCTTCCACTTTCTGAGTTCGGTCACTGGATTGTGTAATAATCAAGAAAAACGCAATCTTTATTTAATTATAAAATGGTTTATTTCAATCACAAACGTTAGTTTTTACACAGTACAATTGTTTATTTAATCTTTACATTCAAATTGTATACACAAACGTTATACTTTATTACTTAAAATCCACTATATCACTTTAGTACTTAAATTCAAATGTTCTCACTTAAGATCCACTGTGTTCCACTGTTCAATATCAACTGTGTCTCTGCTGCTCATATCACAGCCTTTTATACCAAAGTCATCATTTTCTCGAACCATCTGCCGCTGTCTAGAATATCGTTTCCAGTGCCTTTTAGATGGCGATTATCGACGTTGATAATGTCGTACCACTTTATCATTTATAGTACAGAAAACATGCTACATGTCGCTAGATGGTGTTATTTTTCTACGGTCGGTGATGCACGTATTTTTCTACGGTCAATGATGCAAGTATTTTCTTACGATCAGTGATGCACGTATTTTTCTTACGGTCAGTGATGCACGTATTTTTCTACGGTCAGTGATGCTAGCTAATATCGTTTAATAATAATTACGAGAATTTTCTGGACCAAAATAAACCAAATTTCGATACAATATGTATATTTTCCACTTTTTCAACCTCTTTCAACTTGATTCGACATTTTCTTTATTTTTTCGACTTTTTCATGAATTTTGAATTGTTTCAACATTTCCACTTCTTGCAACTATTTTTGAGTTTTTTAACCACTTTCCACATTTTCCACATTTTTTCGACTTTTTAAATTTCTTTTAACTTTCTGCAATGGTTTCCATATATTTTAGACTTTTTGAGTTTTTTTCAACTGTTTCAACACTTTGCAACCTCTTTGAACCTTATTACATTATTTTCGACTTCTTCAACATTTTCAACGTCTTTTTAACATTTATTTGGAAAGTACTTACAGGGCAGTGTAGGGTATGTGAGTTTCGGCTTGTTACACTTACAATTTTTTTTTTTGTCAAAGTTTGCAAATTTTCCACTTTTATCATTTTTCAATTTAGTTTTTGAAAAATCCGTACAATTCACATAAAGGCGATAAGAGAAAAATAAATTGATTTTTACAAAGTGGAAACAATGTACTTTCCGCCAATATGCTACATTATTGCATTTTGTTTCAAACTAGTTAACTAGAGCGCCCTATCTAACAATCGCTTTCATAAAAAGTTTCATAGAACATTTTTGGTATACAAAGTTCAACTTTGAGCCCACTGTGTCACTAAACTCAAAACAAAATTTAAAACTTTTATAGTTTTTGTTTCATTCCCTAAGTATTCTAGGGATTTTTTCAATCCCTAGCACTTTCATTTTCTTCCTATTTATGGCCACAAAAATCCACTGTGCGCCGTTTCAAATCCACATCAATTTTACGATGTTTCTTTGTCTTGTGTAAAATATTGCGTGCACTTTGAAGTATTTTCTCTCTGGTATTATTCGGTCATTCTTTTCATAAACGCACACTTTGTCGTTATTGGCGTTTTTGAGCATTTTTTGAAACGAAATATCTCAGAAACTATAAGAGATGGGATAAAAAATCATTGAATCATTTTTGTTAAGAAATTCTCTAGTTTTATAAAAAAAATTTAAATAAATTTGTTCAAACACTAATTTTTTTAATTAAAAAAAATTTTCTCAAAATATTTTCAATATATGTAACTCCTTTTGTTTTTTTTTTTTTTGATTTTTTTATATGTTATTCCTCAATTAATCCTAAGAATGCTTGTGCTTTCATATCGAAATTCCCGCCATAACTTTGGAAACTACAAATTTTTTATAATTTTTTTCAACATGAAATTCGACAAAAAAAATTTTTTTTTGTTTTTTTTTTTTGTTTTTGTTTTTTGTAATGTTATTTGCAATCAATCCTAAGAATGTATCTGCATTCAAAACGAAATTCCCGACATAACTTTGGGAAATATGATACAATTCATACAATTAGACTGATGCGCGCCTTCATGAAAAACTCATATTTTCCAAAGCTATGGAGAGAACTTTGATTTGAATGCAGATTAATTTTTAGGATTGATTGAAAATAACATTACAAAGAAAAAAAACAAAAAAAAATTTATGTCGAATTTTATGTTAAAAAACATGATGCGCGGCATCAGTAAAAAATCGTAGTTTCCAAAGTTATGGCGGGAATTTCGATATGAAAGCACAAGCAGTCTTACGATTAATTGAGGAATAACATATAGAAAAATCAAAAAAAAAAGGTGTTATATTGAAAATATTTTGAGAAAAACTTTTTTAATTAAAAAAATTAATGTTAAAACAAATTTATTTAAATTTTTTTAATTTTTTTTATAAAGTTATGGTGTTTCTAAACAAAAATGATTAAACGGTTTTTCATCCTATCTCCTATAGTTTTTCAGTTATTTGGTTTCAAAAAATGGTCGAAAACGTCAAAAAATACAAAGTGTGCGATTAATAAAAGAATGACCGATATGCATAATTAAGTCTTAGCCAAGGCGCACATTGAGCTGGGGCACGCAGGTCGCGCAGCACCGGCAGCACATGAAAAAACACTGTGTCGCATACTCGTACTCGCTTATTGAGAAGTAGTTTCGTGCATTATGCAGTTCCGGAGTAGCCCATAAGCAAATTAAGCAATTGCTTAGGGCACCACGTCGCACCATAAACAGCACCGAAAAAATATTAAAATTTCTTCAACAAAGTTAATTGCAATTTTGTAACACATATGTTTTTTATTTAAAATAGAAAAAAGTTTTTGGTCTTGAATTGAATTGTGTTCAAAGTATTGAATTTAGTATATTTGTGATTTGATAGATTAGAGATATGTATATTAGGCTGTATCGAAAAATTGACACCCAATGGCAGGCCCAAATAATGAAATAGGAAAAAGAGACAAAGCAGGATATATAATTTGTTTTAATTTAAAATAAATTCCTAGGTCCCCAAATAGCTGTTGTATATGAAAACCGTGCAGTTTTGCACTGGAGCCTATCTTATGGTATATTTTTTTCTGAAAAGCACCATAGAACTCGATTCATTGTCAAAAGCAACTGAAGTATGCACATTATTTTTCAATATCTCCCACAAAACATTTTATTTTGGGCTAACCGTAATTTTTCCATAAAATCCATTAAATTATAAAAGTTTTGAAAAAAAAATTATGAAATTGCGCTATTTATTAAGGAAATATCGACAATTTGAAAAAAAGTCCTTTCAGAATTTTTGTTTTTATAATTTTAGCAGACAAAGTTGAAATGATGATAACTCTGAAAATTGGGGCCTATCAGCAAAATAAAAAAATATGGGTCCCCTAAAATTGAAAGTAGAATGATATCTGTAAATGTCAAGCAAATCGATTAAATTTGAGAAGTCTGCCTTAAGCGATTTGAAAAATAATGTGACACCATTAAAAAAAAAACGTTATTTATTTATTTGCTGACACTACTACACGTCCTTCGATCTCTCTCAAAATTTGGGTACATAACTTATTTTTAATGATAGATGAATAGATTACGGCAATATTTTTTTTAACGAAATTTACCGTTAGATGGGCTCCAGAGCAAAAAATATTCGTCTGATTCAAAATAATCGTTTTTAATTTCTTTGCTGACACTCCAGCACGTCGTTCGATCTCGCTGAAAATTTGCACGTATCAGTTGTTTCTGACAATAAATCGAGTTCTATAGTGCTTTTCAGAAAAAATTATACCATAAGATAGGCTCTAGTGCAAAACTGCACGGTTTTCATATATAACAGCTATTTGGGGACCTAGGAATTTATTTTAAGTTAAAAAAATTATATTTCTTGCTATGTCTTTTCTTCCTATTTCATTATTTGGGCCTGCAATTGGGGTTTAAAATGCGTTCATACATTTCGATACAGCCTAATGTATATACATACTATATATGGTATAAAGAAATAGCACGATGATACAGATAAAATTGTCTGCCCCGATCATACATCAGAATACAGTCAGCAGTGCAGAAATTTAGTAGACGCATATCCGCAAGACCTTAATACCGATTTAGAAACGGAAATTCAGCAGTTTCATTCATATGTTATAAATAAAATAAGTTCCAGTGATTTGCCTCGCACAAGTTCATATCAAATACACGATGATAAAATTGAATCAGCGTTCCCTAATGTGGACACAGTCTTACGTATATTTTTATGCCCGGTGATATCGAACTACACAGCGGAACGATCTTTTTCGATATTGAATATAACAAAAATTGAGAAAAGAACGACGATGCTGCAGGAAAGGCTCAATGCTTTATCAATATTATATAGAGGCAAAGTCGCAAATCATATTTCAATATATAAAAAAATGTATGCTCTGGTTTTTATTGTAATACAGTGAAGTCCCAAAAATTCGTACACCGTTCATTCGAAAATCTCAATAATCCGAAACAAACTGTTGGTCCCTTGAAAAAATCGCTTTAATTCGTAAAAATTCCATACGTTTTGGTCCCCTCGATAATTCGTACTTTTTTTTCAATATAGTATAAGTTCTGTTTAACCTCTTATAAATCCTAATTGGATTTGACAACCTCTTATAATTCGTAATGAAAAGCAAAATCCCATGGAACTATGGTTTAGAAAAAAAATCAATCATAGTAGGCAGCTACGGCTACGTTTACTTTTCACTTTTTTTATGAAATTTTTATGTTTTTCGTGGTCAGTTTGTTCGTCATACCAGAGGTGTGTGAAAATAGAGAGTGTATGAGTGAATTAGTATTAGTGGAAATGTATTGTTACGAAATTTCCTGTCCGTTTGACAATAATTTCGGTCTCTTACACTTTCTGAGTTCGATCACTGGATTGTGTAATAATCAAGAAAAACGCAATCTTTATTTAATTATAAAATGGTTTATTTAAATCACAAACGTTAATTTTTACACAGTACAATTGTTTATTTAATCTTTACATTCAAATTGTATACACAAACGTTATACTTTATTACTTAAAATCAACTATATCACTTTAGTACTTAAATTCAAATGTTCTCACTTAAGATCCACTGTGTTCCACTGTTCAATATCAACTGTGTCTCTGCTGCTCATATGACAGCCTTTTATACTAAAGTCATCATGTTCTAGAACCATCTGCCGTTGTTTAGAATGTCGTTCCCAGTGCCTTCTAGATGGCGATTATCGACGTTGATAATGTCGTACCACTTTATCATTTATAGTACAGAAAACATGCTACATGTCGCTAGATGGTGTTATTTTTCTACGGTCGGTGATGCACGTATTTTTCTACGGTCAATGATGTAAGTATTTTTCTTACGGTCAGTAATGCACGTATTTTTCTACGGTCAGTGATGCAAGTATTTTTCTACGGTCAGTGATGCTAGCTAATATCGTTTAATAATTATTACGAGAATTTTTTTGGCATAAACCAAATTTCGCTACACTGCCCTCCGCTTAAACTTGTTCGTCCCGAACAAGAGTCTCTCTGCAACAGCTTGCGCCTCCTTTTCCAATTCTTTTCTAGACGCTTCTTTTGCCTCAATTTCACGTTTTCGTTGTTCCTTTTTTTCCGCGACGTGTAACCGTCAGCATTGGTCGTTTCTGGGACAACGTTTACTCCGTACTTTTCTTTGACAAGAACGACCGGTGAACTACACGGGCTTTCTGATTGTGCAATGACATTTTCTCGCGCCATATCCTCTATAAGGCCCGTTACTTCCTCTCTCTTAACGCGTGCTAGCCTGTTTGGAGGTTGACGAATTGGCTGAAAGTTACCTGTATCAATGCGATTCTTGACAACTGATGTTTGGCCATTATTTTCTCCTTTGGACGCAAATACCCGCCAATTCTTTTGCCGAAACCTTTTCCCTTTATTTTTGTTCTGTGCAGACAACTCCTTCGTCCATTCTTTCGTCAATAAGGCCGACGATTTTCTTAAAGTTGTACCTTTTGTGTCCTGTTGGTCATTTTCACAACTTATAACAGCCGTAACTTTCTCACATTCACCTTTTTGCATCCATTTCGGCTCATTTGTTGGATTCAAAATTTGCACCGGTATTTCGCCGTCCGCTCTTGTTTTTACTGGGGTCTTTCCAATCATCAGGTCTTTCCCTAAATTTTTCTCATCTGCTTCCACTACCCACAGATGGCTTATCCCACAGTCTTCACTTGTTGTTTCTTCAGTGTTGGGTTCAATTCGACAGAGCTCACTTATGTAGACTCCTGCAGTTGTTAACTTTTGTCCACAGCCAATGTCCAAAGGCAACTCTACATTGGCATACCTTAACGTCTTTTTCTTTAGATCCATTTGAACCCGTGTCGAATCATGAAGTCCACGCCAATGATAACCTCATCGGTGATGTTTGCAACAATAAAATCATGTTCCACAGTTTTGTTGCCGATAACAATACTCGCTGTAACTTTTCCTTCTATTTGCGCAATTTCTCCTGTCGCTGTTCTCAATTGAATTCCATTTAATGGCATTACTCGTCGCCTATTAAATAAATCTGTCCTCACAATTGAGTGCGATGCGCCTGTATCCAAAGTCAGCTCACATGGTCTTTCGTTGATTTTTCCACCGATGGTAAGGCAGTTGGAAGTTCGGCAGAGCTTCGAAACTAAGACTTTGGGACAATCATAAGTGGAAGTCAGCTCACGCCCCGCTGTACTGACTCGCTTAAACGACTGCTGTTCACTACCATTTTCACCATCGTTCACCCTATTTCCAATTTTTCTTCTTGGTGAACGTGATGCAGACCGTTTACGACGTGATTTGCAGTCACGTGCCATGTGTCCCTGCTTGCCACAGTTATAGCAATTTCCGCTGAAGCTACTGCTGGCGAACGACGAATTTTTGTTCTCAGCCTCCACCTCCATCCGACGAGTTTTCAATGATGGGCGGCATGTCAACGCAATCACCTCCTCAGTGAGGGCAACCGTTACTGTTTCATAAAATGTTGTCTTCGGGTTCCTCATTGTCTCGCGTTTTGTCTCTGAGTCACGTATGCCGTCAATAAAAGCCTCTATTTTGAATTTTTCAGCTACGACACTTAACTCGTCAGGATAGGAAAGGTGTGCCAATCGTTCAATATCCGCAGCATACTCCTGCAAAGACTCACCAGATTTCTGGACACGACTTTTCAACTCCAGTCTGTGAATCTGCTTCATGTGGTCACTGCCATATTTTCGCTGTAAAGCATCCATCACCGCCTTGTAATTCTTTTGCTCCGCCACTGGAACCGTTTGCAATACTTCTGCAGCTGCGCCTTTTAATGCCACAATTAGCGCTGCTGCTGCGCTATCGTTATCCCAGCGATTATGAGCACATGTTGTTTCGAACTGGAGCTTGAAAACACTAAATGGCGTTGTTCCATCGTACATGGGTGCCTTAAGCCTCTCTGCGCTGATTTCTCTTATTACTTGAGTGGTTGGTCCGCTTATTTCCAACTTTTGAATCCTTTTATTAACGTCTTCAAAATTATTTTGAACTTTTTCAAGATTATTTTGAACTTTTTCAAACTTTTCTTGGGCTTTTTCCTTGAATGATTCAACGTCGTCTCGTAACTCAATCACTTTTGCATCGAGGCCATTTACCATTTTGGACACCTCCGTTCGAACAGCCTCGTGGATCTGCGTCGCGTTCTGACTCAACTTCTGGTCTATCTGCAATGCATTTTGATTTAACCTCTGATCAATCTGTAGCGCGTTCTGGCTAATTTCTTCCCGAACGGCCTGGATATTGTTATTCATCTGTAGATTTGTCTGTGTCAGCGCCATTAACATTTTCTCGAACTGTGACATATCTACAACTTCACCACTTGCCGCCGATCCAGAAGCTTCCTCCATTTTCGCTGTTGATTCTGAGACATCACTATAAAATTCATGCTCTTCCAGGTCTACCCCTTGAGCCTCAAGAGCCTGCCGTAAGCGTTTCTGTAACTCCAACTTTCCGCCAGATGATTGCAGATTCAGCTGCTGCAACTCCTTCTTCAGTTGATCCACTTTTAGTTCGTCAAACTTAACCATTTTTTTTATTATTATTATTTTTTTTTTTTTATTTGATTGTTAATTCTTTTTACACAATCCTACTTCTGACACCAATTGTTACGAAATTTCCTGTCCCTTTGACAATAATTTCGGTCTCTTACACTTTCTGAGTTCGATCACTGGATTGTGTAATAATCAAGAAAAACGCAATCTTTATTTAATTATAAAATGGTTTATTTAAATCACAAACGTTAGTTTTTACACAGTACAATTGTTTATTTAATCTTTACATTCAAATTGTATAAACAAACGTTATACTTTATTACTTAAAATCCACTATATCACTTTAGTACTTAAATTCAAATGTTCTCACTTAAGATCCACTGTGTTCCACTGTTCAATATCAACTGTGTCTCTGCTGCTCATATGACAGCCTTTTATACTAAAGTCATCATGTTCTAGAACCATCTGCCGTTGTCTAGAATGTCGTTTCCAGTGCCTTCTAGATGGCGATTATCGACGTTGATAATGTCGTACCACTTTATCATTTATAGTACAGAAAACATGCTACATGTCGCTAGATGGTGTTATTTTTCTACGGTCGGTGATGCACGTATTTTTCTACGGTCAATGATGCAAGTATTTTTCTTACGGTCAGTAATGCACGTATTTTTCTACGGTCAGTGATGCAAGTATTTTTCTACGGTCAGTGATGCTAGCTAATATCGTTTAATAATTATTACGAGAATTTTTTTGGCATAAACCAAATTTCGCTACAGTATGTATTTCAGCTAAATGAATAATTATTTGGTTTCTTCTTGCTATTTTTTTTTTTTTTTTAATTCCTTGGTTTATTTACATATATACATATTTTTTTTTTTAAATTTAACAAATCTAAAACAAATATATAAAAAAAATACACCGGTCCTAATTGGAGCATAGGGCGACATTGCTATTTAATACATTGAAAAAACCTGTTATTGTTCTTAAATCGAAATTTCGTTAATTCGTATTGTTCTTATTTTAACCTCGCTAAATCGACACCTCGTTAAATCGAAAACCCCTGTTATTCGTAAAAAATGGCTGGTCCTTTGCGATTACGAATTATCGGGATTCTACTGCACCTACTCCACGTATCTCTTTCGCCTTTCGTACATACTCTAAATACGTAATGATCTATCTCATTATAATAAATACGTTAAAATTTTTTTAAAGACCGATACAAGTTTACTAGTGGATAAGGGGGCCCCACAGGCGTAGATTGCTTAGAGCATCAAGTACTCTTAATCCGGCACTGGCATTATGTCGGCGAAAGCATAGGACTAAACTGCGTTCTGTGTGACACGTTTTCTGTGCCGTCTCCACAAGTGAACGCAGTCGACACGTGAGGCAGTACTGTTCTGCGTCTCAATGCGCGCGTCTCCCTTGAAAAACGTATCCACAAAAACTGAACCGCCTACGCTGCGTTGCTGCGTCTTCAATGTGCGCCGGACCTAATAAGGTATGTATACGAAAAAAAGTAGTCGACAAAAAATGGGTATAAAAATTTTATTTTTGGACCAAAAAAAAAGTAATATATATTTTAAAGCTTAAGGATATTTCTTTGAGAAAATGAAGAGGTTTGCTCATTTGGTTGAAACCTATGCAAAAGATCGTAACTTTGAATTAATACCTGCCATTAGGCTCTGCACATCACTTTGGGTGACCTGGGATGATACGTTGATGCATTTTTGTTTTAGCTCCTTTTCATTTTTGACAACTTTCTTCGTTTTTAGCAATTTGCTCTTCATTATAGCCCAGTATTTTTCAATCGGCCGAAGCTCAGGGCAATTCGGAGGATTTAGATTTTTCAGTAAAACAGTGACCCCATTCTCTTCATATCAATTCATGGCCACATTGCCATAGTGACAACTCGCCAAATCTGGCCAAAATAACACAGGGTTTTCGTGAAGGCGTATCATAGGCAGCAGACGTTTCTGAGGGCACTCTTTCACATAAACTTGTTGGTAAATTGTACCAGTTGTGAAAAATACTGAGCTCTTCAAATCGCATTTACAAATTGCTTGCCAAACCAAGTACTTTTTTGCAAACTTGTCCACTTTTTTTGCTTTAAATTTAGGAGCAACATCGCCTTTCTTCTTTGCGGTGAAAAAAGTTGCATTCAAAATTTTGTACAAAACGTTCGCAGAGCTTTCATGAGCGAGTTTTAGCAGCTGTGATTTGCTTATCATTCATATTTGGTGCTAGTGGTACTTTATATGATTGAAAACCTTTCTCTCTGCAAACTTTCAGTACGTATCCAGGCGACATAAGCACTTTTTTAACTACGTCTCTAATGGAGAGTCCAGGATTTTTTTTTTATAGACACATACCACTTCCTTATCTTTTTTCACTGAGGTAAATCCTGTTTATGACCACTTCGAACTTTCGGCTTAAGTTTACTTTAGCCCAAATGCTCCAAATTTTTTAATTTTTTTAAGAGAAGTAGTATTATAGGAAAAAATAATATATATGAAAAAAAAAAATGTCGGTCGGATTTAGTTTCGGAGATATAGTCATCGGAAGTTGCGGATATAGCTTTTATAAAAAGCAGTATAATTTGAGAACCCCTGTCTAGATTTCCAAAATATTGGTACCATATGAAAGGTAATTAAATATAGCATAAAATAATTGAATAAATATTAGATATTCCTTTTTCAGTTTTCGAGATATGAGGATTTTTGAAAAATTTTAATCTTTTTTTTTCTAAAAACAGTTATTTTTCAAAAAAATTTATTATTAACTTATAATTTTTTAAGCATCACAAGAATGCTCCTTTCATTTGCTTTAAAATGATGTATCATTTGTACCAATTTTTTATATTAACCTATTTTTTACCGGAATGTAAAAATATTTGTTAACATAATTTTTTTGAAAATTACTTATGAAAACTATTTATGGAAAACTACAACAACAGCGACTTAAACAACAGCAAAAACTACTGAGTCATGGTTGAACGCCGCCAGTTTACCCTTACTTTTATGTAAAATTACTGTGGCCAGTGCACCAGGTGTTGGATTTATTTTAGACTGATCCGCGACCGAAGGCCGCCCCGAAGCTGGTGTTGGATTTTTGGGAGTTCAAAATCCTGAGCTGTGGCCGTAGACCGCACGCTTACTCTTACTTTTAAGTAAACTTACTAAGGCTACCGAACCATTTGTTGGATATATAAATGAATTGAAAGGTGAGCTTTTATCAATATGGTGGAGGTCCGAGCGAGCCTTAATATATACTTATACACTTTCCACAAACGCTTCCTTCTTTTGAGGCAAGTAATTAAAAATATAATAAAAAACATTATCATTACAAAACAGAAAAATTTTTATTAAAAAGCGCGCGCGCGATTTTTAATAAAAATTTTTCGCCTGCGGCGCTTTTTCATTTCAATATTTTAAAACTAATATTGAACTTATTATTTTATAATTTATACCAACGTTGCTGTTGTTGTAATTGTTTTTGTGTCTGTTGTTCTTGTTGTTGGTTTTTATTGTTTTTTATCCATAAATACATAGTTTTAATAAGAATTCATTGAATACATTTTTTTGTTTTTCGGTCAAAGAGGTAAACATGGAAAAATTTAAAACAAACGGTATACCATTTTAAGGGGATTAAATTAAGCTTTCTTAACAAGCTAAAAAAAATAGAGGTTATAACTCATTTTTTGGAAAAAATAACGGTATCTAAAAAAAATTCAGAAAAATTGTCATATCTCCAAAATTATAAGTTAAATATCAAAAATTGTAGGCCTTTAAATTATCTTTCTTTAGCCAACATCCATTCAGAGGTTCCCAACTTATAATGATTTTTACAAAAGCTATATCCGCTACTTCCGATGGCTATATCTCAGAAACTAAATCCGAGCGACACTGTTTTTTATTATTTTTTTTTTGCTTTTACCCCCTATTACGCGTAAAAAACAAATGGAAAATGTGAGCTAAAGTAAACCTGTTCCAATTTTACGAACTAATATTTTTACATTCTGGTAAAAAAATAGAATAACATTAAAAAAATTAGTATAAAATGATACATCATTTTAAAGGAAATGAAATGAGCTCTCTTGTGATGCTAAAAAAATTATAAATTAATAATACATTTTTTGGAAAAAATAACTGTTTTTTAAAAAAAAAAGTTAAAAATTTTACAAAAATCCTTCTATCTCGAAAACTACAAAAGGAATTTCTAATATATGTATGGTGATTTTATACTACATTTAATTACCTTTCATATGATACCATAATTTTGGAAATTTATACAGGGGTTCCCAACTTATGCTGCTCTTTATAAAAGCTATATCCGCAACTTCCGATGACTATATCTCCGAAACTAAATCCGACCGACATTTCTTTTTTTCAAATATATTATTTTTTCCTAAAGCACTACTTCTGGTAAAAAAATTTAAAAATTTGGAGCATTTGGGCTAAAGTAAACTTGTTCCCTTTTTGCAATGTTTTTGAGATAAATGTGGAAAATTTTGTTTTTTGCGCACAGTCAAATCTCGAACATTATTTTTCGATGAACTCATTTTGAAAACTATTCAAAATTCTAAAAAAACAATGATGAAGAAATGTAAGAAAAAGAATTCTATGGCCAATAGATCCCGTTAAATCGGTTTAACTGTAATATTTGACGCGACACTCTTTATTTACTGCGGCTACTTTTTTTCGTATACATACCTTAGTAAAAGGAGTAACCGTGGCAGTGCACGGTACAAACGTTGAACTGCTTGGATTTATCATTGAAACTGGAAATAATAAGACTATTTCCCCACGAGTTGCATGTAAACATCTCCAATCCCAATCTCTGACGGTAAAGTCTCCCCGTACAATAAATTGTCCATTGAGACTTTATGCATATCGCTTCTAAATTTACAACGTGAAATTGGCCTGAAGAAATAAAAACTGTGTGTAAACTTCATAGAATGAGAACATATTCGAGGCTCGAAAATAATTCGTATGGAGCAAAGTGCGTCTGTCTGTCTGTCTGTTGAAATCACGTTTACGGGAAAACTAAGCAAGCTAATTCAATGAAATTTGGCAGACAGGTCACACCTTTTTTCAAGCTGCTAGCATATAAAAATTAACGAAACCGAATACTCTATGTAAATGTACCTCAGCCCATTTTGAAAAAGTTGCTGCGGTTTTGATGAAACTTTTTGATTTATTTATTTATTTGGATTTCATCTACCGGGTAAAAAACCCTTAAAGATTACAAAAATAAACTTAATAACTATGAGATGATATGATCATAAATTAATTAATTATAAATAATAATATTTTCAAGCTTTTTTTTAAAAACAGTACGATTATCGCTAAAATCCAGTTGTCTTACAAATAAATTACAATTAGATAAACATCTAGAAATAGGCTCATTAGTACCATAATTGGTTCTGTGGAAAACAATATAAAACAAGTTTGATTCTCTAAGTCTATGAAATGGAACATTAAATGGAATAAGTGCTAATAAATCCGAAGAATCTATTCTACAATCTATTATATCTTTAATAAACATAACATTCGCTAATGCTCTTCTCTTGGCTAAATTGCTAAGATTGAGTAGGCGGCAACGCACCCAATATGTTGGCATATTTTCCCAATTATATTGACGTCGCAATGCAAATCTTGAGAAACGTTTTTGGATTTTTTCGATACGATTTATTGATGCATCATAAATGGGGTCCCAAACAATGCTAGCGTACTCTAAAATAGGTCTTACTAGGTTGGTAAAGATGACCTTAGGTGTAGAAGGATCTAAGAATTCTTTTGAATTTCTCTTCAGGAAACCCAATTGCGAGTTAGCTTTAGAAATAATGTATTCTAGATGTGTTGAAAATGAGAGCTTTGAGTCGAAAAAGACACCAAGATCTTTAAATTCCGTTACTCTAGGAAAGCATTCACAATTATTGTATTTATAAGCATAAATAATTTGACTATTTCTTCGAGAAAAGGAAATAACCTTACATTTGGCAAAATTAAGAATGAGTTGATTCTTGTTACCCCATTGAATAAGAGAATCAATGTCGCTCTGTAGGTTAACACAACCGTTTAAGTCTCTAACCTCATGAAAAATTTTCAGGTCATCTGCATACAAAAGACATTTACAAAACTAAAATATTTGTGGAATGTCATTTATAAATAAATTAAAGAGTAATGGGCCTAAATGGCTTCCCTGATGCACACCCGATTTTACCAATGTTGGTCTTGAGTAGTTCTCACCAATCTTAACAATTAGTAGCCTATTAGATAGATACGACTCAATCCATTTCAAAAGCTGTGAATGAACACCCAATTTATGAAGCTTGATTAACAAGTTATTATGCCTCACAATATCAAAAGCTTTCGAAAAATCGGTGTACAAAACATCGACCTGAGAACCACTTTCAACAGCATTGATGCAAAAATTAGACAAAAATTGTTAAATTGGTAGACATAGATCGACCAGGAAAAATGTTGCTGCACAGAAATATAATTTCGCAACTCACAATCTTGTCCAAAATTTTGGGAATAATTAATAATTTAACTATGGCTCTATAGTTTTCAACCAAATACTTTTGGCCAGATTTAAAAATTGGGGAGATGCAAGCGGTTTTCCATTCATCCAAGAAAATTTCGCAAGAAAGAGACTTGTTGAAAATCAAACCTAGTGCTGTGTACAAAGTTGGCGCACAATTACATAAGAATTGTGGGGGAGTAAGTCAAAACCATGCCTTTAGTACAGTCAAGATTCAATAATGTTTCAAGAATTTCATCATCTGCTATTACTAATTTACCAATATTGATATATTGAGGCAGATCTGAAAAACCGTCTGTATGAGTATACGAACTAGTAAGTTTGAAAATAGATCCGAAAAAGTCAGCAAAAATATCGCAAATGTCTTTAGAAGTATTAGCTACTATAAGCCCCATCACAATAATTTTGTCGTTGACAACTATAGTAATTCTACACAAGTGTTAGGGTAAGTGGGCGGCCTTCGGCCGCAGCTCAGGATTTAAAAATCCTAAAAATCTAACACCGGCTTCGCCGGAATATAACCAAAAAAAAAAAAGACGGACATAAGACCCAAAAAAGTTTGCATTAATTAAATTTTTCGTACATAACCCCCATGGGGTTACCGAAGATGGGGATTATGTCCGAATAATTTCCGGACATATTCCCCATTTACGAAATGGGGATTATGTCCATGGGGGCAATGTCCGGTAACCGTCAAACTCAACCAGACATAAAATGTCTAGTTATTTGACGAAGTTAAGGAACGAAGTATTTTTATTTTACTTTAATTTTTCCGGATTTTAAAGATCCAAAAGTTGACAAGCCTGCAGAAACTACTTTCTAATAAATATTGATACTTATCCCATATATCTCCGTATTTTAACAAATCTTGTGCATTTATAGAGGCAAACATTTTTAATTAGGATTTTCATGTAAATACACAAATTCACAAAATGAATAAAAATTGTGGAAATGTAATAGAATTAAAAAAGTTTCAATTTAAAATATGTATGTACATCAAACTCAGACAAACATTTCTTGGTCAAAATAAAGCTTCGAAAATAAATTGTTTTTTTTTCATATCTTTTTTAATAAATAATATAATAATAATAAAGCTTATAATGAAAATTATTTTTTTGGTGACTACTGGTCATTTTATAAGCGAAATTTGATATATTTTTACTTAATGAGATGGATGATGTTGTTTCCTTGAAACCAAATCCACGATGTCGGGCTCTATATTCAAAAGTTTTATTTTCAGGTCTACCTCTACATTTAGCTGGTTTCTATACTTTGATTTTATATATAATAGTACCGGAAAAGCCTGTTCAAACAAATACGTCGTACAAAACGGAATCAAGTTTGGGAGGGCCTTAGGTGCCGTTCAAGTATTACGTAACGCACTCTCTTGTTTTATTTATTATTATCGCAAACACGACTAAAACATAACAAAAGTCGCTAAAATGACTTTCCGGTACATTACGCAACATAAGTCCCAACGGGAAATCTGGAAGCAGCTTACAAGGGGAGCACGTCCGATGTGCTTCTCCGGAAGTGTTTAATTCAAAATTCTATTTAATTTAAAAAAAATAAACTTTTATTGGGCATCCACTGGGGTTTGAACCTAGGCATTCCGTGCTGTTACATGCGCAGTTTAACGACACCAGCCAACTCTCTTGATATAGTTAAGCTTACTAAAAGTATATTACAGTAGACTTCCAATATAAGGTATAACGATATAACGAATTTCCATTTTAATGAACAGTTTTTCAAATTGAGACTTTTCCATTGATGTCTCTAAATTAAGAACGCTAAAAATGTTTTCCGTTCCTAATAACGAACATTGTTTAATTCAAAAATAACTGTTGAACTGAAATAACTTTTTTTTACCAGTTTAGGTGATCGCCAGTAAGAAAAGCATTTCAAAATCTAATTTAACGTTTATACGAGTTAATGTATGCGATAATAAAAGCCAGTTTCTTTAATAAAAAAACACTTCGATGTAACGAATTTTACGATATTACGACTGTCCCGTGCATTAATTAGTTCAATATATTGGACATCTACTGTATATGAATTATCAAGTGGCGACAATAGAAATCAAAAACTAAAAATTTCATTTTGACAGAAAACTAATATAGTTTTAGAACGCTAAAAATGTTTTCCGTTCCTAATAACGAACATTGTTTAATTCAAAAATAACTGTTGAACTGAAATAACTTTTTTTTACCAGTTTAGGTGATCGCCAGTAAGAAAAGCATTTCAAAATCTAATTTAACGTTTATACGAGTTAATGTATGCGATAATAAAAGCCAGTTTCTTTAATAAAAAAACACTTCGATGTAACGAATTTTACGATATTACGACTGTCCCGTGCATTAATTAGTTCAATATATTGGACATCTACTGTATATGAATTATCAAGTGGCGACAATAGAAATCAAAAACTAAAAATTTCATTTTGACAGAAAACTAATATAGTTTTAGTCTCAATGATATGACTAACAAGAGTAGCTCAGTAGGTTAAGATGTGCGTATCTCAGAACACTGGCATAAGGCATATCTTCCGAAGATATGCCTCAATTCAGCATCCAATATGCTTCCAAAGATGTGCATCCCCGCAATGACATCGTGTGTTAAAAAAGATAAGCAATGAGAAGCGCATTGGAAGCAGCTTCTGCTTCCCTTGATGCACTTCCGAAGCGCTTCGAACGCGCTTCCGTTTCCCGTTGGGTTGTGACTTTTAGGTAAACATGGTCACTTGGGTGATACCGTAACGTTAAAGGAAAGGGGGTGGGGTAAAAATCTTCAAAAATTGCGTAATATAATACTTGAACGGCCCCTTATTTGCAAGTGCAGGGTAATCGGATTTTAGGAGTAACTAAAAGTTAGTTCAATTTTATTGAACTTAAGTGTCAAAGTATCGCAAGAGATATCCACGAGCATAACTTGCTCTAATGTCGATAATTGCTTAGCATTACTAATATCTATATTGAATGGAACCCAGTCGGTGCTAGAATCAGGACAGGGAAAATACTTCAGGAAGCTGGTTTTTCGAGGAAAAGCAGCCACGTTTCATTAACGTGGAAAAGACTCATACACACATTTTTGAGTGCGTTTTGACCATAGTTCGATTTTTTATAATCGCTTCTATTTTATCTTCAACTTTAAATTTATTCGAAGCTGCACCTTGTAGGCTCATTGAAATTTACAAAATTTGATGATGTTGTCAAACAGTGGGAAGAGTGGAAACAGTTAGGTACTGGGCATCCCGGCAATGACCATGTAGAATTTTTAGTAAATGAGATATTTGAATAAAGCGAAAAGTTTGATGATGTAAAATTATTGATGTCAAAATTGTTTTGCGGACCCCTAGAATGGCTTCGCGGACCCCCAGGGGTCCGCAGACCACAGTTTCAGAATCGCTGAGCTACAGCATTAGGCGAGAGAGGGAGAACCGCAGCAGAAGAAATGCACGGAAATGCACTCACGCTATGAGGGTTCAATGACTTCTCTTTGTTTGACCTTTTTGATAAAATTTGAGAAACTTTAGTTTTAAGCTCTGAAACTTTGGAGACTAATTAAGTCATAATTGACAGTAAGTTCTTCGATATTTTCAAACAATTTGAACAATTGAAAACAACATTAGGTGAATTTTTTATACACTCAAGCACTTTTAAGTCAACATTAGAGCAGGCTTTGTGAAAAAACAGATCACAGATGCTGCAATTAATTACACTATCTTTAGCGAGAGTTAATGATTTAGAGCAAAACGCACAACGCGATCTTAAATGCGACACAGTCGGTGGCTGAGAGACAACCGACATGTTGTAACTCAGTTTAGCAACTGAACATGTGAACAAAATTAAGATTGGGCTAGGTTTTAAATTTGCAAAAGCTCTTAAATGGTCGTGACACAGCCCTAAATTTTAACTTTTATAACCGTGCAAGATATTGTGATAAAATTCGGTACACGGATACAGATCATATACCATATATCTTGAATGGTGTTTAAAGTGGGCGGAATTGAAAAAGTGGGCGTAGCACTTTTTAATAATTAAAAATTTTGATTTCCTATACATTGCGGCCTCGGTTAACGCAATTAACCCTCCGTCGGGCAAAAGGGTCTAGCCAGACCTTTTTTGATTTTATTTGTAATGTAATGTAATGTAATATGTTATTAAGCAACACCTATTACTATTATAAGTTAATTATTGTGAATGAATTTCTAATCTATTAATCTATTACTAATTTAAGCCACTGTAAATAGAAATTAAGTTAACATATGTTTTATGTCAAACATATATTATTATTTACAAAAGAAAGGATACCGTTATTCCTGTATAAAAGCAGGAACGGATCTAAATAAATCAGTCAATGTTGATTCACTTAGCCTATTAATTGGCTGTCTTTTGATTTGCTTAAGCACTCTTGTAGTGCTAAGCTTTTCTTTTATTTTTATTGCTGCCCGTGGCGCTCCTAAGCGCCGGCAAACTATTTAGGTAGGTCCGAATCAAATACATAAAGAACGAACTTTACAGTAATTTAAATATATTTCTAATTGAGCTAGCAACTTGAAATCTCCTGTACCTTCCTAAAATTTTATTAGCTGTCTATTCAAAAAAAAAAACCAGGATGAAATAATTTATGAAAGGATAATTACGTGCACTTCGTGATGTACACGTCACATTCGTACCCAATGGGTCCAGCTGGACCCCATTTTGATTCGTGTTATTTATTTTCTAAAGGTAATTTCTATTCAAACTGAATACAACTGTTTCTTATTTGTAACTGAATATGTTCATGGTTGTATGCACATTAGACCGTACCTCAAAAAAAAGTTCACGGTACACCAGCAAATTCGAAGCATTTTTGCAAGGTAATTTCGGAAAAAAAAAATTTTTTTTGGTCGAAAATAGAGGTCGCGCATTTGAGTTTTTCATCATATCTTCAGCATTTATGGTCCGATCTTAAAGTATATCAATATTTTTGTCTTGAGTAGACCAACGTTCTCATTCATTGATCCTTGACATCAAGTACCCCGTTCTTGAACTTACCCACCAGATCTCAGTTCCTACCATCCTAATGTACCACTCTAATGTCAGAAAATTAAAGCTTGCAAAAAATCATAAAATTTTTCCAACGGAAGTATTTCGATTAATCCATTAGAACTATTTTTAAAAATGTGTTTAAAGTTTTTTACCTAACGTAGGGGTCCCCTTATAAAATTTTTCGTCATATCTTCGGTATTTAGAGTCGGATATTAAAACATGATGTTTTTGTCTCGAGGAGACCAATTTTTTTTTGCTCCTAAGATCATTGTCTTTAAGAACCCACTAGATATACAACATGAATTAAAAAACTTAAAATAAACTCAACTAAAGTGTATTGGAGCCGATGCCCTGCACCTCGAAGAAGCTCACCATACGGTCAACTTCATTCGCTCTTCTTATCATTTAAATAAAACATGGAACTTTTATAGTGCGAAAACTTATGTATGTATGTATGTTAAAACTTTAATTTATTTACAAAGCTACTTTTGTCTGAGCTCTACTGTTGTCTTTTTATCTAATTTTAGAGTGGCATCGAATTCGTTATAAAAAGCATAGAATTTTAATCGACCTTATTCCGACGTGATTCAAGTTGGCTGTATTTCTGGCGGCTTTCGAGCTTAGAAAAAATATGGCCCATGCGCTGTTCATCGGTGACCGCCATTGCAGATTCATGTACACCTAATTCTGTTTTTACACGGTCTTTTTTTACACGGTTTTCGTTTAACACGGTTTGAAAATAAACAAATTTTAAATTTTTTTACATTTAGCACGATTCAAAATCTTTTGGGCTTAAATTTTTTTTAAAAAAATGTAAAAAATAATTATTGTGAGTGGGACACTTACCGATTTCGAGCGACAAGGCGCAGAATCGTCTTGAAATATGACTTTTGCTTTGGTCAGATGGGGGCAATAACAAGATGTGGGGTGGGAGAGATTCTTCTTCCGGAAGGTTATGTGAACTCCGCAGTTTATATTGATATCGTAAAAAACGGCGTTTTACCTAGCATCGACCGACTAAGCGAGCACGTAGCAAAAGTCATATTTCAAAACTATTCTGCACCTTGTCATCGCTCGAAATCGGTAAGTGTCCCACTTACAATAATTATTTTTTACATTTTTTTTTTGATAGATTTACAATAATGAACTACTTGTTTTTGCATAGGTGAAGGAATATAAGGACTTTTTGGGAATTGAGTCAGTCCATGGACCTGTAACAGCCCCGACCTCAATCCCATTGTGAATGTTTGGGCCATTTTAAAACGCAAAGTACGCCAACAAAACCCTAATAATATTCCAAGGTTAAAGGAAATAATTGAATCCACTTGGTACAACGATATTTTAATGGAATTAATACGGAAACTCTATGAGAGCTTGCCTTCTCGAATGGAAAGCGTCATCAAGGCAAAAATAGGTCCTACGCGGTATTAAAATCAATTTTACCGTATTATTTAAAATAATTAAGTAATAAATAATTAAAGAATATGTGAGAAATCCGTATAAAAAACTACAAAAAACAATGGATTTTTTCATAAAAATAAGTTGTAATTTCTGATTATAAAACTAGCAATTATGTGTTTATTTGGAAAAAGTTCTTAGGAATTATTATTGTTAGGTGGACAGTTTTGAAAATACTCAACAGTCCCTAGCAACAGTATCTAACAAACTTAAAACCGTTAAACAAGAGTAGATATTATTTTAAGCATCAAAATTTAAAATTTCTTGCAAAATTCCAATCGGCGTTTTTTTTTTTTTTTGACCGTGAGTGTATACAGCCCCTTCATGGTTGGCTACAATCTCGCCTTTTTAGTCGCCGAGATAAAATTGGCTTCACGGTTGGCGACATTGGCGAAGTATCTCCGCGGCAATGTCTTCCACACTTTTTTTTCTCTACATGGTTGGCGACAGTCTCTTATGGTTGTATTCAGAAATGTCAAAATTTGGAGACAGCTATTTTGCTATCGCCAAAATGAAAAAGTGCACATAAATAAATAAAATAATTACAATTTATATGAAAAAATGTATTTCAAAATGTTCTTTCAGTACAAAAATCAGCACCAAAAGGGAATATGAACGAAATATTGAAATTGTTTGTGTAAAAACACATTATATATGTGATTTAATAAAATAAACCTGAATAGTTGTTCTTAAAAAATCCTTGTTTTTCACTAATTTCAATAGGTTTTAGAGATTAGGAACCAATCACCTATTTTGCATACGATCAATGTCTTTTTTTACACGGTTTTTTTTTGCACGGGTTTTCCTGGAACCAATTACCGTGTAAAAACAGAATTAGGTGTACTACTTGAACAAAACGCTCTGTGTTTTGTGAATGGCATGGATAAGCTGTGAAAACAATTAAGTTCAGTAAAGAAAGCTGTCAAATAAAGTTATTTTCTTGCACAAACCTGGTAAGGGCCGTTCAAGTATTACGTAACGCAATTTTTGAAGATATTTGACCCCTCTCCTTAAACGTTACGGTATCACTCAACGGGCCATGTTTACCTAAAAGTCACAATTATGTTGCGCAATGTACTGGAAAGTCATTTTAGCGACTTCTGTTATGTTTTAGTCGCGTTTGCAGGGGCGTCGCAACCGGGGGGATCAGGGAGCAATTGCCCTCCATAAATTTAGGAAGGGGGGAAATATAGTCATTTGCCCCCCTATTTTTTATTAATATGATTATCTCAAATCTTGAGTCTATCGAAATGTGACAAAATTAACGTTTAAAAAGAGTATATGAACTGAGCTTTGAGTACAAAATGATGACTAAGTCTTGTGTCGGCATATCAAGATCAAAGGAAATGAAAACTTTGGATATAAATTGAGGATTTCATATTTCAGTTGTTACGGGAGGAACGTTAGCGGAGGAACGTCAGCCAATTTTAGTATGTACCAATTAAAGAAGTTTTCCATTTCCTATTGTCAAGCCAAACCATTTCCTATTGTCAAGCCAAACCAACCTCTGAATTCCTTTCCATTATCTGCGAAAGATGGTCGAAAATGCAAAGCAGCATGGTTAACCAAATTCGATTGGTTGCATTATAATGAAGAAGATGATTGTGTACTCTGCCATTTGTTTATTAAAGCCTCATTGATGGTTGAAAAATCCAACACTTTATGGTTTTCTGGCGTAATTGGAAAAAAGCCCTCAAAAAATTTAAAGAGCACGGAAAAAGCATTTTTCACTGTAAAAATGTTGCATTCCTTTATCATCGAGAGCACACGCCGGCCATCAATTTTCAATTAGAATCCGCTATATCGATAGAGCAACAAAATGCACAAAAGTGTTTGATGACAATAATTAGTTCTCTTAGATATTTGTATCGTGCTGGAATGGCTATCCGTGGTCATGAGCATGACGAGGGAAACCTTATAGAACTCCTGGAAGAACGGACGGCGGATGTGCCGGAACTGAAACACTGGCTTGTACGGACGAACAATTATTTAAGCGCTGAAATCCAAAATGAGCTGATTGAAATTTGGCGCACATGTTGCTCCGCGATATAATGAACGATGCAGAAAGTGCGCCATTTTTTTTTCATTATTGCTGACTTTAGAGTCATTAGAAAATATGCTTCTTGATGCATACAGAAGAAATGTACCCATTGAAGAAATTTTGTAGTCGAAATTGGTCATTTTCTCAGACGATTTTGAACTGACCAACCTCCATCCTCAACTCCAAATATTGAAAAACATGTCTGGCAACAAACCAACGTGCTGCGCTGAAATCGCTGACAAACTTCGGAAATCATCTGACACAACGAAACACCTTCTAAATCAAGTATATCGACTCGTGAATTTAATAATGACAGTGCCAGGTTCAGCAGCTTCTTGTGAAAGGTCATTTAGGGTTTTGCGACGGTTAAAGACTTATCTTCGTTTACAAATGATCCGAAAACGTCTTACCCATACAACGCTCCTTCATGTTTATAAGGAAAAAACTGGATCCTTAGATTTGCGAAGAGTTATGAAAGAGTTAATCTCGCGAAGAAATCGAAAAGCCAGTTTTGCAAACATTTGAACAAAATTTTATCTTTAATTAATTCTCTTTATGTCTCGTTCTCTAATACAGAATAAATGTTTTTTTTTTCAGAAAAATTTGTAGCGTTTGTGATAATAATAAATAAAACAAGAGATTTTTAACTTGCAGCGTAACGCGTTGTTCGAACCCCCCTAAGTGCGTTACGTAATACTTGAACGGCCCCTAATTTGATTATTTCTTTTGAATATTGTAATGCTTCCAGCTGGTCTTGCGTGAAGAACTGCAAGCATGGCGGCTCAGTCACTTCGAATTTGCGCCAATTGATCATATTGAAATATGAGTCACTCTCAAAATTTATAAAATGATCTTCTTTGCGGGCGGCTAAAATTTTCTCATAGCCATCTGAACGTACCTGCGGATTCGGGCAGGCCCGGATTTACCTTACAGGCGGCAAATATTGGCGGAAACTAGTGTTGGGAACTATCGAGTGATTTCAACAATCGATACTTATAGTAACTGAATGATTTTGACTATCGAATAATTTTTTTCACTCGTTCGTTCACTCATTTAATTTTAATTCAGTGTTGGTTACTATCAATTTGTTTTACTGAATGTCAGCAAGTAAATTTATTACTGTTAAAAATCAAACAGTTTTTTAATAATCTTGCATAATTTATCCAGTCATTTAATATAATAATACCAACTACAGCGCAACTATGATTTGATTTAAATTTTTTACTTAATAGCATATTTGTATTTGAGGCAAAATATTACTTTAAATAACTTAAAATATTATCACAAAAATAAGATAATGAAACATTCAGTTGTATAAAAAAAAACTTAAAGAAAAATCAATACCTATATATAAAGATTGCCGCCGAAAAATCGTAAGAATCCCTTATTTCGATATAAATTCAGTCATTGAGTGATTTGAAGTAAGTGATTTTTGTAAATTACACAAAGAACTATTTATTCGATAGTTGCGCTGTAGCTGAATATTTTTTATGAGTGATCTAGTGAGTGAAACTATCAATGAGTGAATCGTGAACTGCTATCGAATGAATGAAAACAAATAGACTATCGAATAACTCGATAGTTTTTATTCGATAGTTCCCATCACTAGCGGAAACTTTGAAAAAATTTTTTATTGGTGGGAACTGAATTTCCGTACCAACATTATAAGGGAAAAATGCCATTATTATTGAACATTGGTGCTCGATCGGCTAGTGAAAAACTACTTGAGATCAAAACTGGTTGCAGAACGATTGAACGCACTTGCTTTGTTAACTATACAGTCTGATTTGCTCATGTCTTCAGATTGCGATGACAGTATCAATAACTCTGTCATAAAAACGTAAAACTTTAAACCAATAAGCAATAATTTTTCCACAAAAACCAATCGCATACATAAGTAATGGTAATTGTTGAATAACATAGGTACACGGAAAAAACACCAGCTCAAATTTTATTAAAAATTAATAGGAGATTATAAAAATTAAAATCTGAAAACAAAATTACTATGAAAAATTCTATTCTAGTTTGTAATTATTTTCATTTTACATTTTTTAATAAGTGCATATTAAAAATTATTTTCTTCATTTTAATTATCACCTAAAAACTTTGAAATTTTACAAAGAATTTATTAAATTTCAATAAATTGCGACATCAGAATTTTTACATATTTCATATTGTAATATATGATTCCCGCTTTATAATTTATAAAAAATAGTTATAGAAAAATTATTTCAAGATAAGTAATTATTATTATTATATTGAATTTTATTACTCTCTTGTTTTTAATTTGTACGCTGTTTGAGTTCTTAACATGTTCATGCAAAAAAATAAATATATAAGGCTTGCCAAACTCTTACTAATTGGCTTTGAAGTAATGTGTTGAACTGAATTGGACAGGGTCGAGAAAGCGGTATGATGAGAATTTCTAGCAGAAGACTAGTATAAACTAGCTTTAGCCCTACAGAGCCAAAACTCTATTGTAGAGTTTAATAACCCCACTTATGATTCAATTCAATACAAAATTCAAAGACTACATAACTGATGTAAAAAATTTTAAAAATTAATTTCAGTTATTATTATTTCATCATAAAAACTTTATAATGTACTTTTTAAAAAATAGTACAGCCCTTTTAAAATATAATTTTAGCAACTGCCTAGGGGCTGCAAATTTCTAAATCCGGGCTTAGATTTGGGTCCGTTATCATTGATAACAAAACATTCAATTTAATTTTATAACTTTAGCGGAATAAAATAGAGGCGCATTTCCAATTGACATGTATCTCACAGGTAAAATGAATAGCAATAATTAAATACAATAATAACGGTATTATCGCAACTATCATTCGATTAGAGATCATTTTAGTACTACTTAGTAAGTAGTACTTACTATAAATATCGAAGATATGACGAATTATTTAATAAGGCGACCCTTACGATATGTAAAAGACTTTAAAAACATTTTTAAAAATAGTTCTAATGGAATAATCGAAATACTTCCGTTGGAAAAATTTTATGATTTTTTGCAAGCTTTAATTTTCTGACATTAGGGTGGTGCATTAGGATGGTAGGAACTGAGATCTGGTGGGTAAGTTCAAGAATGGGGTACTTGATGTCAAGGATCATTGAATGAGAACGTTGGTCTACTCAAGACAAAAACATTAATATATCATACTTTAAGAACGGACTGTAAATGCCGAAGATATGATGAAAAACTCAAATGCGCAACCTCTATTTTCGACCAAAAAAAAATTTTTTTTTTTCGAAATTACCTTGCAAAAATGCTTCGGATTTGCTGGTGTACGGTGAACTTTTTTTTGCCTGTAAGGTGGTACGGTCTAATGCACATGCATGCAAGTTTGTGTTGTTTCTTTTCTGTTCGTTTACTTCAGTTGCCTAGTGAAAGTTAAACGCAGAATACATTAGTGCTAATAAAATACATAAAAGATCAGATATTTTTTGGCGTTCAGATGACTTGCCCATATCTCGAGCAGTTATGTTCCATAAACGATAGCGTGCATTAAATCGATATACATATATGTTTTGATGAAAGCCGCACGCGTGAAAATCGTCTAAAATTCGACAAAAAGCTGTCCCAAAACGAAACATTTGATTTTCTGAATGAAAATCTCGCGAAAAACTTTGAACCGTATGAAACATTTTTTTTTTCATTTTATACAATCTTTATTTCATGTTTAGAACTTCAATTACAATATAACATCAAAAAACATAATTACACTAGTTATACATGGAATAGTTAGATACGTTCTGTTGACAGAATGTCAAGAGGCGAACGTAGCATAAAAAGCAAAATTTAATTTATGCTGGGGAATTGCATACATAGTTATATTTTAAAATTCTATCAAAATATTAAAAATATGATTGTAACTAAGGACTGTACCGAAAAGAAACTGCACATTTTCATTTGCGTGCAAAATAACAGATTTTATTTATTTCTTCATGAAACTTTTTTTATACTGATAAAAAAAATATATTTTAATTCATTTTTTAGTAAAATTTATAAAAAAAATTATTCTCTTAATTTACGTCGAATCTTTTGTTTGATTCCCTTCATTAAATTTTGCACACCTTCTTTTGTAACGGCCCTGCTTGACCTAAGCCAGTTCTTTTTAAATTCTTTGACGTTACCAGCAACTCGACCATCTTTCTTCAAGTTTCGCTTCACAATGGCCCAGTACCTTTCTATTGGGCGAAACTCCGGAGCATTTGGTGGATTCTCCTCTTTTGCAACAAAATAGATGTTGTAGCTTTCGAGTAAGTTCAATGTGGACCGGGCATAGTGGGACGTGGCTAAGTCAGGCCAAAATATCCTTGATACATTGTGTTTTTTATAAAATGGTATAAGGCGCCGCTTAAGACATTCTGTTTTGTAAACTTCAGCGGATATCGTGCCCTTTGTGAAAAACGGAGTGGACTTAAGGCCGCAAGAGCAAATAGCTTGCTAGATGAGAACTTTCTCGCCGAATTTTTCGATTCCGATTGTCGATATTGACTGATCGGCAGTACTACCTTTCTCTTTTGTGTAAAATTGGGGACCTGGCAATGTGCTTGAATCCATTTTTACATAGGTTTCATCATCCATTATAACGCATTCAACCATATCTTTAAGTAAACGGTCATACAATTTTCGAAGCCTTGTTTTCCCTACTTGCACTTGCTTTTCACTTTTTTTTGGTATTTTTTGTTTTTTGTATGTTTTAAGATTGTGTCTTCGCTTAACTCGTTGAATCATCGATACACTGGCCCCAGCCTTTTTTGCCAAATCGCGTACTGACATACTTTTGTTTTTGTTTATCAGAGTCAGTATCTTATTTTCTAGTTTTGCGTCACTTGGACCTTTTTTTCGTCCACTTTTTGGTAAATCTTGGAGAGAACAGGTACTCCCATACTTAATAATAATATTTTTTACACCATTGACACTGATTTTGTAGTCTTTTGCCAATTGTCTGTACGAAATATTTTTTTTAGTACAGTAATTGTGCACAATTTCCTTGCGGACGTGATTTTCAATACGCGGCATCGCGACAACTGCCATAGTAATAACGGAGGCAGTACAAATAATAAAAACACAACTGATCATGATTTCTAACGGTGCTTCCCCTATTTGAAAAAAATCCATACTCTGCGAGAAAAATATATTTGAAAGTGTGCAGTTTCTTTTCGGTACAGTCCTTATAATAATTTAAGCTTAGTATTCAATATTTTATCTATAGCAACGGAATAAAAATATTATCTATAGTTAAATGATTAAAAGAAAAAAGCCACTGTTTGGTTTTGGTTAGAAAAACAGATAACACTCTTTCGCATCTTAGGTTTTCTGGCAACGCATTAAACAAACGTGGTGCTGTAATGTTGTAAAAAATGTGATTTGTGAATTTAAGGTAGAGTTACGAAATTTCCTGTGTTCATTCGAAGGTTATAATTTTCATGTATTCTCACAGTATAAAAACCTGAGTTTTTGAAAAATATTTTTAAAACTTTATAGCAGTACAAGTGTCTTTCTTACTGGAAGAATATCGAGGGATTTGAACAAATTAAAAGTAGGTGTCATGCGATTAACTTTACACAAAATTCTAATTGCATGTTTTTGTTTAACTAGAATGGGCTCAATTTTGTTGTTGTATGCACCACCCCAACAAGATATACCATACTGTAGTTTAGATTTCAGTAGTGCATTATAAACTAGTTTAAGTATTGGCTGACGACAGTAAAGACTCAGATGATACAGTTGCCTTAATACATTGTTAATATAGCCTTTTAAGAATATTGTATGGCTTTTCCAATTAAGTTTATTATCTAAAATTATACCTAGGTATCTAAAACTGTCAACACAATCAATTTGAAAACAACCGTTGCAACAATTTTCGTTTGCATTGTAATGGATAAATAATGAGTTCACATAAATCAAAAATAGAATTGGACCCAAGACGGTTCCTTGGGATACGCCTAAGTCAATGAATTCATCTGATCTAAAACAATTACCGACTTTTACTCTTTGCTTTCGATTTTTTAAATAAGACCCAAGCCACTCATACATAAAATCTCTGAAACCAGCGCTGTATAGTTTATTCAGCAATAAGGAGTGATTTACTATATCAAATGCTTTTGTAATACATCTAAAAATAGCGAAGCTGCCACTTCAGATAAATTTAAACTATTATGTAGTTCACCAGTTAATTTTAGTAAAGCTTCTTCAGTAGATCTGCCACTTTTAAAACCAAATTGCGAAGGACTGAGGAATAGTGTCCTATCTAAAAATGAAATTAATCTATATTTTATACCCCTCTCAAAGACCTTCGATAAGACCGATAGTAGAGAAATAGGACAATAGTTATTTAACTGTTTAACGTCACCCTTTTTATGAATTGGTATAATAATTGCTGTCTTTAAAGCTTCCGGAAAAACGCCTGACCAAACACTAAAATTGAAGACAAAACATAAGACATCAGAGATCTGGAAAGAAATTTTCTTTAACAAAAGGCTAGCAATGTTATCAAAAGAAGTGGAATTAGAAGTTTTAAGTGACTGCATGCGGCCCGCTGGCCGCGGGTTGGCCACCCCTGGTTTAAACGCATAACCAAAAACGCATTATTTACACATATATGTGTTTGAGTGACAGTCAGCGGTCATTCAAAACAGATGAATTTTTGACTAACGAAAATGATCGCTAGTGTGTACTGCCTTTAACAATATTGGACAGCTCATTTTTGAATATATAATGTATAAGAATAATGTATTTCTTTAATACATTGGGTTTTCACTACTTTGACCATTATAAAATAAATGTTTTGTAAGTGTAATGAATCTCGTGGGGCGGAAAAATTATCAAGGCGGGCCGCATGCGGCCCGCTGGCCGCGGGTTGGCTACCCCTGCTTTAAACGCATAAGCAAAAACTCATTATTTACATATAATTACATGAAAATACAAAGGGCTCCAGCTGGACCCATTAGGTACGAATGTGACTATCGAAATGTTTGCCCAATGGAGGAGATAAAAACCAAGCCTGTTGCAATAACCAAAAAAGTTCCAATGACGGAGTCAAAAAATCTTAGGTAACCGGGATAGATATGTATGTCATAAGAAAAACATTTAATATAAAACAACGTCAATTCATCAAAAGGAAATCATCATTTATTTGCTTAAGAAACCATTTGTATAATCATTTTTCCATCTTCGGGTATTCACAAACTCTCAACATTATTAAATTTCCCAGGACAAATGCTACAGATAATATTCAAAAGGCATACGTTGCAATAAGCGAGGTAAAATTTGTTTCAAAAGTTGCACTTACTAGGCTGATTGAAAAGTCCCGTGTCTGACACAGAGAGGGCGCCACATATATCGAATCCTTATTATTTTTAACAGCACATATCCTTCAAAGGGCTACATGTGAAATTTCATTAACATCTGTCAAGTAGTTTGGTTTTCACAGCTGTCCAAAGAACATCACCTCTGTGTTTTTTTTAACTATGGAACAAAGTGAATTTCGCATTTTGATAAAACATTGCTTTGTGATTGGAAAAAACGAGAAGCGAACATTTAAATGGCTCTAAAAACATCACAGCACGTCTGCTCCGTCAAAAACAACTGATTACAGATGGTTTGCTGAATTTAAAATGGGTCGCACGAGCACCAGTGATGCACCACGTTCGGGCCGGCCAAATGAGGCTACCACTTCAGAAAAGATCAAGAAAATCCATCTGATCTTTTTGAAAGACCACAAAGTGAAAGGGAGAGAGCTAGCAGACATAATGAAGTTGTCGATCGGTAGTATTTTCAATATTTTGCATGAGCATTTCGAAATGAAAAAGATGTGCGCGCGATGGGTGCCGCGTTTGCTGGCAATTGGTCAAAAGCAACATCGTGTCGGTGATTCAAAGCAATGGCAAAATTGAACGAATTTCTGCCCCACCCACCGTATTCTCCAGACTTGGCCTCCAGCGACTATTATCTTTTTCCAAACTTGAAAAGATGTCTCGCTGGTAAGCGCTTTCACTCGAATGAAGAGGTCATTGCCGAGACCGACGCCTATTTTGAGGAACTTGATGGCGACTACTACAAAGGCATCAAAATACTCGAGACCCGCTATACTCGTTGTATTGAGCTAAAAGGAGATTATATTAAAGAATAGAATCAAATTTTCCGAAAAAAATTTATTTTTCTTTGTTAGGCCCGGGACGTTTCAATCAGCCTAGTACTGAATCAGTAATGAAAGAAATCTACTCGTTGCGTACATTGAGGAGTTGCATTTATCGAAGGTTGCGTTGACCGAGGTCGCACTGTAATTCAAAATTGGCAGATTCGATTTGCATAAAAATTTTAAGGATGATACTTCTGAGAGCAGTCATCAATACAAGCTTCGTCGGTATACTGGAAAAACTCGTTGAAGGGCGTGGCACAGCCGACAATATTTATAAACGTTTTAATTAGAGAACTAACAATATATACTTCCTAAAATATATCTTATTACGAAAATTTGACACAATAGAACTGGTGGGCGTGGCACCTCCCATATAAGCAAAATCGATACCTATAGAGAGTAATCTTCATAAAATTTGGTGTATAGATGTCAATTATTATACGCTATAAAATTAAATAAATTTTGGCGGGATTTCCCATATTAATATAAACTTGGAAGTGATATTTTAAGAGAACTATTGCAGCAATTGGCATGAAGTTTGATGTAAGTGGTTTACTTGCTATAAGGTACATATGCCAGCATCTAAAGCGGGCGAAATAGCAGCACTGGGCGTGGCACCTCCCATACAAGTAAAATACCATAAGTGGCTTATCTATCGAAATATATGAGCAATCATACTGAAATTTGGTATAAAAGGTTTGTTTATGGAAAGCTATTTCTGGATCAAAATCAGTCTCGATTGTATCAGTGGGTATGTCACCGCCCTAAATTTTAATGTTAATTAAGGCATATATCGCAAACTACACTAGCTATTTTGCTAAAATTTAGTATGTGGATGTCAAAGACGAATATAATTTATTAAACCAAAAGTAAGCGGAATTGGAGAAGTGGGCATGGCATATTTGGTTTTTTGCATTTCTATTCTATTTTTTCAACATTTTTCACATTCTTTTGACTTTTCCAAGTTTTTAACTTTTCCCAATATATTCCATATGTACATATATTTTCCACTTTTTCAACCTCTTTCAACTTGATTCAACATTTTCTTTCTTTTTCATGAATTTTGAATTGTTTCAAAATTTTGCAACTTCTTGCAACATTTTTTGAGTTTTTTTTTAACCATTTTCAACATTTTCCACATTTTTTCGACTTTTTCAATTTCTTTTTACTTTCTGCAATGGTTTCCATATATTTTAAACTTTTTTTTTCAACACTTTTCAACCTTTTTGAATCTTATTACATTATTTTCGACTTCTTCAATCTTTTCAACGTCTTTTTAACATTTATTTGGAAAGTAATTTCAGTGCAGTGTAGGGTATGTGAGTTTCGGCCTGGCCGAAGATAACAACTTTACCAGTTACTTATTAACTTAATTCTACCCATCAAAATATACATTTTTCTTCTTGGTTTGATACATTTTGTTCTTAGCTGATAGAGTTGTTAACGTAAGTAAGCTAAAACTTTCGATCTTTAGCATTCTTTTCGAGCTTACACGTTTAGAAGAATACACTGAACCAAATGTTGTAGTCATATTGAATAAAAAGTAGGTCAAATTGAATAGTGATCAAATATCAACCAACAAAATCCGTAGGTTGAAATAACAAAATTTTGTTAATTTGAGTAAATTTCTTCGAGGGGTGTGTTAGTTTGACGAAATTTTTGTTAAACTGAATAATAAAATAAATAGAAATTATTCAATTTAACTCATAGTTTTCGTCAAATTTGCAAAATTTTCTTCAGTTTGATTACTTGCAGTCTTCAAGTTGACGAATTGGGGTCTTTAAATTGACAAAATATTCTTTAGTTTGACGCTTCGTTTTCATAAAATTGACAAAATATTCATCAACTTGACAAATCGTTTTCTTTAAATTGACAAAATATTCATGAATTTAACAAAGCGTTTTCTTTAGATTGACAAAATATTTGTTGATTTGCCGAATTATATTCTTCAAATTGACAAAATATTCTTCAAATTGACGAATCGTTTTCTAAAAATTGAGTAAATATTCGTCAATATGACAAATCGCTTTCTTCAAATAGACGAAATATTCTTCAATTTGACGAAGTATTTTCTTCAAGTTAACAAAATTTAATTTAACGAATAATATTCTTAAATTAACAAGATATTCTTAAATTTGATTAATTGCTTTCTTGAAATTCACAAAATATTAATTAAGTTGACGAATCGAATTCTCAAATAAGCAATTTAAGATACGATGCATTTGAATTAATTCAATATTTCGTAGAATATACCTTATCGAGAAAATAGATATAGAAATAGGAATTTATTTTCAAAAAGAAATGTTCAAGAATGGGGTATTCTTTGGATACATATTATGAAATTGTCACGAAGTAGTACTACATTACATTTTTTTTTTTTTTTTCAAACTTATTATTTTATTTATTGTAACAACTCGCTTGGAGACTAACAATAAGTAAACAGATCTTAAATACTAATGGAGAGTTGAACTTTTCTAAGCCATTGCTAAGAAATGTGGTTTTTCCTCAAATTAAATTCAGTCTTGAGTTGTTGAAGGAGTTACCATTACATATAATGGCTACAGGGGTGGCAAGTCTTGTCTCTTTAGTCGAGATGTATTCGATGTTAGGAGTAGGTTCCTAGCCAGCGTGTTTGGATGTTGCTGCAGTTTTAGATGATATGATCGCTTTTTGATTTCCTTTAGCTGCTTAATAAAAGGTATTCCAAGGTCTTGGTGTATGTTTATATTCTTGACATACCAAGGTGCGCCAGAAATAGTTCGAAGTATTTTTGACTGAGACCTCTGCAATAGTTCTATATTTGATAAGCTTGCGTTGCCCCACAGTTGGATTCCGTACGACCAAATAGGTATTATAATAGCTTTATACAAAAGTACTTTATATTCAAGATTTAGTTTTGAGTGTTTATGTAGAAGCCAATTAATGCTTGATGCTTTCAACTTCATTTGAATTTTTTTCTTTTCAATATGAGCTTTCCAAGTAAGCCGTCTGTCTAGGTGCATACCTAAGTATTTGACTTCAGTGCTATGAGGTATTGCGGTGTTATTTAGGTGAACTGTAGGGCAAGTCTTTTTATTAAGTGTAAAAGTTACATGTGAACTTTTTTGCTCATTAACATTTATTCGCCAGTTTAGAAGCCATGTTTCAACTAGGCGCATATGTTCATCGAGGGTATGTGACGCACTATTAGGGTCTGCGTGACAAGACAAAATTGCAGTGTCATCAGCAAAATTAGATGTAAGCATAGAGTTGTTTGTTGGCAAGTCATAAGTGTATAAAAGGTAAAGAATTGGGCCAAGAACGCGGCACGCCTGCAAAAATTTCCACATCATCTGAAATGTAATTTTTACATTTTACACGGAACTTTCGCCCTGTAAGGTAGGACCCTAGTAAAACGTGTGTATTTTTAGGGAGTAATTTTTTAATTTTATATAAAAGTCCTTCGGGCCACACCTTATGAAAAGCTTGCGCTACATCAAGGAACACTGCAGAGCAGTATTTTTTATCTTCATATGTCTTTCTAATTTGCGCTACTATCCTGTGAACTTACTCTATAGTTCCGTGTTTCCTGCGGTAGCCAAATTGATGTTGAGGTATTATGCTCATTTGGGTTATGTGTGGCATAATTTTCGAAAGTAACAACTTTTCGAAAAGTTTTGATGTGGTGGGCAATAAGCTTATTGGCCGATATGATGAAACTTGTGTGGGATTTTTCCCAGGTTTAGGAATCATTGTAATTTGAGACATTTTCCACACTTCTGGGTAGTGGCCCAATCGAGTAATACCATTGAAAAGTATGGTTAAATGTTTGACTGCACAACAAGGTAATTCAATTAGCATGTTAGCAGTTATAAGGTCATGACCAGGTGCTTTCTTCTTGTTAAGTTGCGTTTGTATGATAAATTGAACGTCTTTAGTTGTGAAGCGCAACAGAATTTGTCTCATATTTTGAGTTTCTTGTGGTATTTCGAAGCTGTTGCCCTGGGGATTTGGCTGAAATACATGTTTTAAATGGTGAGCAAATGCTTGGCATTTTTCTTCATCACTTCTGGCCCAGTGCCCATTGCTTAGTCTTATGGGGGAATCTAAGTCAGTGGGGTTTTTCATACCCCTGATGGCTTTCCATAAAGAGTAGTTAGAAGGCTGTTAAGGGCTCAGCTTTTTAGTATACGTGTCAATACCTCTTTCAGACTCTTCTCGTAGGGCCTTTCTTAGTTCCATTTTGGCAAGAGTTAGTTTATGTTTAAGTGTGGGTGATTTAACCTCTTGCCAATGACGCCTGAGACGTCGTTTTTTCATCACTAAACGTTCTATGAGGGAAGAGTTGAGGCGTTGAATTTTGTGGGATGACACTGTATGCACAGGAGTTGCATGAAGAGCAGCTGATACAAGCATGCTGTTAAATGACAGAAGGGCCGATTCCAGCTCCTCCGAATCTTTAAGGCTTACGTTAACAGATAGATGGCTACTGATGTATTTTTTATATTTTAGCCAATTAGTTTTATTTGTTGTAAGCCCATTGGGTGTCTGCAACATCTCCACATATTTATGAATATGCATAATGACAGGAGAGTGATCAGAGCTTAAATCAAAACATGATTCTACTGGAATTTGCTCTTATTGATTCCTTCTATAATTTCAAAATCCATAAGGTCTGGAATCTTTTGACGGTCTGATGGCCAATAAATTGGTTGCCCAGTGGAGACATAATCAAGTCCATTGTGGCGATTGGTTAAAGAAAGCCAAAGTGCTTTGCCTTTTGGGTTAATAAGTCGGGAGCCTCAATGGCTATGCTACGCATTGTAGTCACCAGCAGCAATGAATTTTGACCCTAATGAATTAAAAAAGTGGTCGAACTGGGCTTCCGTGATTTTATATCTGGGCGGACAATATACAGCTGAAACTGTTATTTTATCATCATAACATTGTAAGCAAATCGAAGTAGCTTGTAGGTAGTCCCTCCCATACTGCTCAAGTGCGTAGTGCTTTATACGATTTTTAATGAGTATTCCTGCACCTCCTCGCGCTTTACCATCAGGGTGACAGGTTTTGTAGAATCTGTACCCTTCAATTTTAAAATTGTGCTTGAGGGTAAGATGTGTTACAGAAATAAGTAAAACATCAATTTCATTACTGCAAAGAAAGTTTTTAATTTCTAATTCGTGTTGACAGAATGACAGATTTTAAGAGTGTTCATTTATTTCCAGTCAAAACTTTCATAAGTTGGTATTTGATTGTTCATCATCTCATGCATCATTGTCTGCATAGTTGCCATGAACTAAGTCATGCATTGAGTGAGCGTCATGAGCATGGTCTCAAAATTTTGAGAGTTGCTTATGATATCTGTAGGTTTATCCTGACTAGATTTAAGCACGTTAGCATAGGTCTGAGCTGATGTTTTGGGCAAGTTTGTAGGTACAATATTATTTGTAAAAGTCTGCGTGACTTGGGTAGGTATTTCCTTACGTAAGCGCATTTTGTTCTTCAATTCAGCATATACTGAGCACCCCCTGTAGTTAGCTGTGTGGTTGCCTCCGCAATTGTTGCATTTTTTTTGTAGTAGAATCTTTTTTGTCAGTAGAACATGCTGACGAGGGGTGAAAGTCGCCACAAGCAACACAAATAGTACGAAGGGTACAATAAGATTTGGCGTGGCCAAATTCCTGGCAGTTTGTGCACTGTACAGGGCCCATTCGTTTAAGGGGCTCCTCAACGGATATTCTGCGGTTTAGTAGGTAACGCAGATTATAAATAGTATGAACCTCATTTTTTTGCAATTTTCGAGTATCTGGTTCAAGTTCAACACGAAAAAGCGGCTGTGGGATTTTATTTTTGTTTCTAATGTTGAAAATTGACTTCGGGTTAAATCCGGCATGAATTAGAGCTTCTTTAATTTAATTTTGTTCGACATCGGCTTCTATGCCTTTAATTACAATTGTTAAACCTTTGCTGCTTTTAAGCTGGTAGTTGTAGTAACTCTTTTTATTTTTTTCTAGGTAAGTGACAATTGTTCTATAATTTTTTTCTGCGTAAATTTGTATTTTAGTTTCGGAAACATTGCCTTTCGTGAGAGGTATTATATGAAAGCCATCTTTTCCAATTAGAGAAACTAAATTACAAACAAGTGTATTAGAGCTGCGTTCACGTAAGTAGATGGGGGGAGGCTTAAGCGTTTTATTGTTTGAGTCGACCATTTTGTCGTCATTCAATTTAGATGAGTCGATATCAAGCAAAGCATATCGATTTTCGCTAAGTGGGTTGTTTGTAATTTGTTCACTTTTGCTTAATTTAAACATCTTTTTTGAGTTACTTGCATTACCCTTAGGACTTAACTTTCTCTTGATTTTAATATAGCGATCCATTCCAGTTTGGATCGCTGAAGTTACAGCCTCGTTGGGGGTAATATCGGAGGTAAAGGTGCTTGAAGTATTAGAAACATTAAGAAATTTAATACTTGCGGTTGTTGCATTATTTTCCTGCTGGGGCATTGGTGACACATTTCCCTGCTGGGGGATCAAAAGAGAGCTACATTGCACACTCCATGGTGACTTTGCAGAGAGGGGACCCGTTTGATTAGGTGCTGTTGACTCTTCAGTATTTTTTACTGCATTTTGGTGTGTGTGTACATGGTGTGCGTGTTTTTGCGCAAGAGCGAGCTGTTGAGTGTTGGCGTTGGTGGACGACTCTTTGGTGCGGTTACGCGCACTATCATAGATTTTATCACTGTCCCTTTTTGGCGGGAGAGCCGTTTTTTTATTTTTACCACACTCACTATTTTTTTAGACTCGGTACTGACCGATGAGTATTTTTTTTCGGTTGGAGGTGAGCGCCCAACCGGCATTTTTTTATCACTTGCTTATTAGAATTTCAAATAAACAATTAACTTTTTGTTTTATTTTTGCCACTAAGGGCAGAGAATTTGTCTTCTCTTGATGTAATTTGGTTTACACTTTGATTGTGCGTCTCTGTCGCAATTTATTGAATTTTTAAATTAAAGTTTTCACTAAAAAAATCGAATTTCAACGCGGAGCGAAATCAAATGCAACTCGACACGGAGAGTGAGCATATTGACACGACTACATTAAATGAAAAAAAAAAATACATGCATTAAATGAAAAACTTACAATATATATTGTGGAAAATAAAATTAATCACTAATTTTAATTTTTTTTTAATTTAGAAATTAATGTGTTCATTTTGGGACTGTTAATATCAAATTTAGTACTTATTGAATAAAAATAATGCTGTATAAAATTCCAAACTATACTGGAGGCTATAGGATATGACAAATTGAATAAATTAAATATTTTAAAACATAAGTCAATTGCATATAAAAACGAATATTGCTTATATTTTATGCCATAAAAAAAAATTTAAATTTCTTCAGGATCCAAGATTGACCCAGATATTAACAAAAACGACTGAATACTATTCTTGTTTTTTCACATTCCTAGCAGCTCCGCTTCGCACATCGTTACGGTCTTGCCTACTATAACAAAACTGGCCTGAGAGTCGCGTATTGAAAATTTGGTGTTCACCTTTTTTTCGTTTTTGACGTTGACTACTCTTGCCGTTGGGGCAAGCACACAGTGAAGTAGGAAGAATATTCCACAGAAGCGACCATCTGAATATAATAAGATTGAAGTTATATTTATTTGTGTTTTGCGAAAAATATTATACTTTGAAAACAATAGAAACTTACTTTCAGAAATGTATTCTTTTTCTTTTATTTCATTAAGGAGAGCTTTGCAGCTTGGTTCTTTTATTTGATCTTCAAAAACTTCCATGATTTTTTTGAAAAAACATCGTAATTAACGATCAGGCTGCAAAAAGGTGTTTAAAATCGATATCTATCTGAAAAAAAAATTTTATTCATAATAATTTCAATATTAAAGAAATCAAATTACCAATTTGTAACCCATTGGCTTTTTATACTGCTTCCATTTAGACAGTATATCAGCTGTGCACGTAGCATTTGTGACCTCTGCTAGTCTGAAATTTTTAGAAGCAGCCCAATGAGTTTCAAGTTCTGCCCAGGAACAATTGTCTCTACTGATTTCCTCTACAATTCGTTCGACATTTAGTTCTGGCGGACCTAAATAAAAAACTAAATTATATGATCTTCAAAGGTTATGTGAAAACTGAAACACTTTGTGCAAAATTCTGAAAAGAGTAATTTTAGTGATTTATTTTAAGCGGATCTTAGGCCTCTATTAAGAGTTATCACTTTATATGAAAATATATATTTTTTTTAAATAATATGAATAAAACATGCTATTAAAAAGCTTTTATAATATTTGAAAAAGATATAATCTGGCAATTTCGCTTTATATTTTTCATTGTTTTATGGTCAGTAATTTGCTACCATATACTTAACCAGTTACATTTGCAACCTTGGTTCATTGAAATCATGTGCGGTGAATTCATATGTAGCGTATTGGAACTATGCCGAGCGTACTGAATTCTTTAGACCACTAGATACAGCAAACTGAACCACAATCAAGACATTTTTTTTAGCAAACATGTTATGCACAAGTATATCTTTTTCAAAAGCGCTAAGCTTAACATATTTTTAAAAAGAATAATAAGAAAAAAGTATTTTATTATTTAAAATGGAATAACTTAGACTTTTGAAACGAATAATTTTTATATACAAAGTGCTCTTTCGATATTTTTCACATATACATCAACAGTTAAAAGTGTAAAAAACAATCAAAAAATAAAAAAAACATACCCAAATTAAATGTTCGTTTTTGAATACAAACTGTAGGCTTAGTTGATAAAAGTCTTTTTAAAATTATATCACTGTTCTTTAATTTACGTTTGGCGTTAAAATATTTATCATAAATTTTTCCCTGTGGCTTTTTTTCCATTTTGCTTTGAATAATAATATCCCTAGCAAACAAAAAATATTAAAGTATGCAAAGTATTGGAAATAGGCTAATAAAATTCCATGAATTCAATAGTTTTTGTAGCTCCAAAACTGAAGTTTCAAGTACTCCGCACAAGAACTAGTCATTGTTTCGTCAGTGGGTTTTGGCAATACCGATGATTGAAGCTCATTATGGAATACTTCATTTACTGGAACTATATTTAGATATTGGTAACTTTCACTCCTATTTTCCGAATTGCTGTTTATTTCGGGTGACACAATTTTAGTAACGAGCCCTTCATATCCTCCTTCCATTTTTGTTACCTTTTCCAAACTAGTATTTTCTTAACAGCTAATGTGATGTTACAAAAAATTTACTTATTTTAGCTATTACTAATTATTATAAAGTTCGTTTCTAAATGCAATGTCAACTACTTTTTACAATGCACAGTAGGAATATCTTAATAACACTCAAATAAATAAATTTTACATAAATTTTATTATAGTTCAGTATAAAGTCAAAAAAATTCTGAAGAATAACCTTACAGATACTGGATTATTTGTTAATCCTACTTTTAAATCTTGTAATACTTTTCGCTTGAATTTTATTTTGCTTCTTTAATTTTTTTGTTCAAAAACCGCAATAAACAAAATTGGATTTAACTTTTTTTTAAAAATATTCTTTTAATCTAATCATTAGCTTTCCATTTATAGAACGGTGAATATTAACTGGTTTAACGAGAAATTCATTGATATTTACCACTAGGTTTTCTGATATAACAGTTTTCTGAACGCAAATTTCAAAAGCATCATAATGCGGAAGATAGGAATGTACTAAAAGTTCATTTAGTAATAACATGATCTGTGAACTATCTTGTAAAACGAATATTTCGTTGATTTCAAATACGGATAAATTTGGGTTAAGCTTCGTCAAAATAAACCTTTTCTGATAAATGGTACCTTTGTATTTGATAAGCTTTAAAGCAATTAATTCTTGATGGGCTATTTTTAATTTTGAAAATATTATGCTTGAGTTTTTACTTGAAGTTTTGTGTTTTTCTTCAAACGAAAAATCTTTTTCCTCAGGCATCATTAAAAAATAAGAAAATTTGAGCTGAAACTTTTTGGCCAAAGTCAGCAATATATTTTTTCTGGATGTTATGAAACTAGCGTATGCTTTTATTTCTTTATGTTTAGCCTCAAATCGAAAGCACCAGAAATGTTTTGGTGGGCCAGAATATTCTACAACAGTTGGATAACGAATTAATAAATGATGTTTTGGCTTGAGAGTATCGTTAAAAAGGAGAACATATTTCTCATTATGGTCAGAAATCAACTGTCGGAGAAGTATCCCTATTAGAAATAAAATTTTTAAGCACCAATTCTATAATTTTTAAAAGAATGAGGAAAAACTGCCAAATTTTATCATCTTCATGTATGAGATCGCCTAATAACAAAGAGAAAAAAAGAATAAAGCTTTTCATCTCACTTGCTGTAATTTTTAAACGATTTTGATTCAAGTGATTTTCTCGTATCGGTTTTGAAAAATTTCCAATTTCTAATGCACCATAATTAAAAGTTTGCTTTCGTAGATTTAATTCTTCCAAGGAAAATATTTTCATTGTTCGCGTATAATGCTTGATAATTTGGCAAATGTCATAGTAGCAAATTCCTTTAAACAATCATTGCGCATGAGTTTTGGTTCTTCTCTCACCATATTTTGTGTTAATTTTTTCGAAGCTTTGCAGAAACGACAAAAAAAATTACTTGAAAACGATTTACTGAAGTCACAGATTGAATTTATTCCTAAATTATCCCCTAAGACTAATGCCAAAACAAATCGCACTTTTACAAGCTGCCCTTCATAATGTAAAAGAACTCCTTCAGTCTCCATATTATTAATGTCAATGATCAGGTGTTTAAGAGGTGCATCATTACCAAATTCTTTCAAATCTTGAGATTTTATAAAGCCTGCTACAAAAATATGATCAAGTTGTGAACACTTTTTCAGGTATTGGAAAACTATAATAAATTCCGCAAATAGATTGGCAATGTGTGCCTAAAGGATTATTTATTTCAAAATCGTCGAAATAGAGAAAAAAAGGCATACAAATTTCACCATTATTATATTTTGCTATCTTCTGTTGCCATAATTTCCCGTTAATGAAACTTGAGTACCCATCTTCAACTTCCTGCAAAATTTTCTTTTTATCAATAAATGTCTTCAGAACACTTTCTTTCTCAAAATATTTCTTAAATTGAAATTTAATTGGTAAAAATATTCCTTTTATGTTTTCCTCATCATAAAAAACCTCGCCACTTATTCATTAGGAAGTCAGAGCCACAAAAAGCAAAAGGATTTGAAAAGTTATCAATAAAATTTTTAAGTTTAAATCTTACTTCGTGATTAGAAAATTTCGTATCATTAAGCCATTTTAAATGCTCAGCTACAGGCGCTAAAAATGAATCTGTAACTAATTTTTGGATATCTTCAACATTTTTTCTTGTAAAATTGTTGTTGTTATGCAACGCAACGCTAAATTTGGCAGCAGCTGTATAAAAAGATTCAATAGATAAATTTTTTCGCTATAAATATTTAATTTTGTTTGAATATTTGAATCAACTATATTGATTTTATTTATTTCAGTGTGACAAATTGCTTTTGGACCAGTTTTGATTTCAATATTTGAAAGTTCGGTTTCACTATTAGGCGGAGAGCCGGCTGTAGAAAAGTTGAGTGTATAAGATAACAGCATGAAATGTATGTCAAATGATAGAGCTCGACGAGCCTAAACACAATATATAGGGTTGCCTTTCTAAAGCCTGTCCTAAATATGGGTTGCCACCCGTTTTTTGGGCCAATTTTTTTTAATAAAAAGTGTATAAGATTACAGCATGAAATGTATGTCAAATGATAGAGCTCGACGAGCCTAAATACAATATATAGGGTTGCCTTGCCAAAGCCTGTCCTAAATATGGGTTGCCACCCGTTTTTTGGGTCAAAATTTCTTAGAAAAAATTTATGGTTGAAGATTCCAGCTTAAAATGTATGTCAAATGATAGAGCCTGTAGAGCCTAAATATAAGATATAGGGTTGCTTTGCCAAATATAGTCCCAAACATGGGTTGCCACCTGTTTTTTGGGCCAAGATTTTTGAGAAAAATATTTATGGTTCAAGATTTCAGCTCGATATGCATGACAAATGATAGATCTTGATGAGCCTTAAAAAAAATATTTCGAGTAATCTTGTCGAATCCCGTCCCAAATGTGGGTAGCCACCTTTTTTTTGGCACAATTTTTTTAGAAAAATTTTTATGGTTTGAGATTTCAGCTTGAAATGTGTGTCAAATGATAAACCTTGATAATCTCTAATAAAATATATAGGGTTGCCTTGCCGAATCCCGTCCCAAATAAGGGTTGCCACATAAAATATATAATGTTGCCCGAGCATAAACTTCTTTCTAAAAAAAATTTGCCCAAAGGACAGGTGGCAACCCATATTTGGGACTGGATTCGGCAAGCAAATATATATTTTATGAGAGATCATTAACTTCTATCATTTGACACACATTTCAAGCTGAAATCTCATACCGTAAACATTTTTCTGAAAAAACTTGGGCCAAAAAAACAGGTGGCAACCCACATTTGGGAAGGGATTCGGCAAGGCAACCCTATATATTTTATTAGAGATCATCAAGGTCTATCACATGACACACATTTCAAGCTGAAATCTCAAACCATAAACATTTTTCTGAAAAAACTTGGGCCAAAGAAAAGGTGGCAGCCCACATTTGGGTCGGGATTCGGCAAAGCAACCCTATATATTTTATTAGAAATTATCAAGGTTTATCATTTGACATACATTTCAAGCTGAAATCTCAAAACATAAACATTTTTCTGAAAAAAATTGGGCCAAAAAAAAGGTGGCAACCCACAATCGGGACGGGATTCGGCAAGGAAACCCTATATATTTTATTAGAGATCATCAAAGTCTATCATTTGGCATACATTTCAAGCTACGGTCTTAAACCATAAACTTTTTTCCAAAAAAAGTTTGCCCAAAAAAAAGGTGGCAACCCACATTTGGGACGGGATTCGACAAGATTACTCGATATATTTTTTTTAAGGCTCATCAAGATCTATCATTTGACATGCATATCGAGCTGAAATCTTGAACCATAAACATTTCTCTCAAAAATCTTGGCCCAAAAACAGGTGGCAACCCATGTTTGGGACTATATTTGGCAAAGCAACCCTATATATTATATTTAGGCTCTACAGGCTCTATCATTAGACATACATTTTAAGCTGGAATCTTCAACCATAAATTTTTTTCTAAAAAATTTTGTCCCAAAAAACGGGTGGCAACCCATATTTAGGACAGGCTTTGGCAAGGCAACCCTATATATTACGTTTAGGCTCATCGAGCTTTATCATTTGACATACATTTCATACTGTAATCTTATACACTTTTAATTAAAAAAAAATGGCCCAAAAGAACGGGTGGCAACCCATATTTAGGACAGGCTTTGACAAGGCAACCCTATATATTGTGTTTTAGCTCATCGGGCTCTATCATTTGACAGACATTTCATGCTGTAATCTTATACACTCGACTTTTCTACAGCCGGCTCTTGGGCTATATTGATATTTAAATGACTTCTTTTGACATGTCGCTTAAAAGAATAAATATTTGTTGAATAATTGCGAACGTGAATCGTTATTACATTCAAAAGTACTATAACGGTGAAGCGAATTGTATATTTGTAAGTGTGTTGGTAACTTTTTAATGACACAATTTTTTTTTTACATTGAAAACAAATCATATTTAAATCTAACTTAAAACTTAAATTAAACCTTAATTACTAAACGTCGCGATTTCGAGTTGCTAAAATCATAACTTTTGAACGCGTAAAGATATTTGAGTAAAGTTTTTTAATTTTGGTTGGTAATTTCTGTAGCTATGACATATATAAGATTCAGGTTTGAGGCTTAGCTATAAATACTTTTAAAAAGAGGTGAAAACCCAAATTTCGAAATTTTTGGTTTTTAGTGGTATGAATTCATAAAAAAAAAGTTTTGTTATAATTAATTTATTCAATTAATGAACCTTCAATAATTTAAAAATTTTTTAAATACTTTTTAAAAAAATGAATTTTTTAATTTTTACTAATTCATTCATATGCATTTATTTTTTTTTTAAAGGCTAGAAAAGTTTTAAAAAAAGGGTTACAGTAATAAATTAGGTAATTTCTTTAAAAAATCAACAACAATCTACAATTCTATAAAAATATCATCATTATTTTGGATATCTAAGAAACTTAAAACAGTACTACAGAGTTTATCAGTCAGTTCTTTTCGTGACCTAACGTGCCTAAGTGATGAAATCAAGGGATCTGGAGATGCTGAAAGTATATTGAACAAGTCCTCATTCTGTCGAATACGTGAAATTCTACATGTATTGCTATATCTGTACTTCTTATAATCTTTGTTTTTAGACTCTTGGGCTTCTTCTGATAATTCTCCTATTGGTAAGGCTTGATAATTGATAATTTGTCCACTATGAGCTAAGATCTTATGGACAGAGGGTGTCAGTAATTTTTGGCTGTATTTATGTTCTAATATGTCTGCAGTTTCCTTGGTATACTTTTCAAATTTTTCTACTTTAACGGGTTCTCTACAGGATAGTACGTTTAAAATAACTTGTAATCTTTTTATCACGTCCTCATCGACTGCCGCTTTATTTCTGAAGTTGTTTCTGATTTCTCAAAAAGTCGCCTTGCTGTGTTTCCGTCACTTGTGTTACCAAATCCTTGCTTAGGAGTATCTACTATAATACCCAGTTTTTCTCGAAATTGATCTTGTATTATTTTTTTTCTTAACTTTTGGTTGTTTGGATTATCATCATTTCTTATGCTGTAGGCTAGTTTCAGAATAAATTCCATGGATCTTATCGTTGCATGTAATTGAGAAATGACGTACTCATAATTGTGTTCATCGTTGGAGTCATCATTACTTCGGAAATCTTTTTGTGAACGCTTAGATATAGCACAAGATCTAGTAGATTTGGTGTCAGTTATCTCATTAAGTACTTTGCCGTCAATCATTGTTAAAAATAATTCGTGTCTAATTATAATTTTTTTGTCATCATTTCCTTCAAATATGGTGGGCTGAAGTTCATTTATTTGTTGTTTTGCATTGCTGATGGTGCTTCTTATTTGATCTGAAGATTCTTTTGCGTACTTAAACATTATAGATCGACAATAAAGAACTGATGATGGTTGATGGTTTTTCCAATGTTCAGCATTTTCACTCCTTATTCGAAGTGGGGCTATTGAAGCCATAAAGCATCTGAAATATTGTGTCCATCTTCTGTAGAAATCTTTTGTTTATATGCACTTTGTCCAGATGATCCATCACAGCCCCACTTTGTTAACAAAGAAATATTATCTGGGAACGATTGTATTTCATGGTTGCTTTTACTGCACAAAATTCGCTTAGCTGTATGATCTAGTAAGTCTTGGAGTCTAACTTCAGCTGATGTTTCTGTCACCGTACAGTTACCAGGAACCGCTTCCTTTTTGGCTTCTGACACAACTTTGTAGCTGGGAAAAACATCTACGTTATGGCTTCTTAATGAATTTCTCAAGTTGTTATATTTTTCCTTTGAAAGCCCCAAATCTAGGAAAATAAAACTCTGTTCGATATTTCTGCCTTTTTCATTTCATGATCTTTGTTGTACTTCATACTGAGCGCATCTGCTATGTTCTCTTTTGAAATGTTTCCAGTGGCGACTGCTATTTTTGTCTTTTTCGTAAATTCCCCACAGTTTTCAATTTGTTTTGCTGGTCTTCCTCTGTAGGCCTGCGATGTGCTTTTATGCCATGTTAGCCTTTGTTAGAAGAAATAGTTCAGAATTTTCTGATCCTTACACTTTAAAACTTCTTTATACATCGTTAGTTCGATCTAGAATATGCTGCCGTCATTTGTAGACCGTATTATGCCAACCATATTAATCGGCTAGAACGTATTCAAAAAGTTTTTATCCGGTTTGCTTTGCGTTCCTTAAATTTTTCAGAACTAGTTCCACCTTACAAGTCTAGATGTTTGCTCTTAAATCTAAAGACCCTTGAATTAAGAAGAAAGATCTTAGTTGTACTATTTATATATGATATCATAAATGGTTTTATTGATTGTCCAATCCTGTTAGCATCCATTCCTTTCAACATACCTGTTAGGAATTTACGTTATAACGAACTTTTTCATGTTGGTTTGTCTAGAGCATATTATGCTACAAATGCTCCTATTACAAAAGCACTTACTGAACTTAATTTAATATATAATGTCCATGGCTTAGACTTTAATTTTTCTAAAAATATATTCAAGTCCATACTGAATACTGTATATACATAATTATAGTAATTTTAAATCAATTTAAATAAATTGTTAATCTAGTCTGTAAGGATTCTGTTCTATTAGACTGAAATAAATAAATAAATAACATCAAGTGATAGCTCAAAGTCCTTTTTAAGAAAGTCTGCATACTTTATATAAAAATTCGCTTTGGTTCTATTACATGACACCCAATATCTCTTTGTGTTGCAGTAAAAATTTTTTAACTTTTGTGTATGCTCATCCTTAATATGTTTCGGGTATTTGTTTTTTACCGCAACCACAAATGAATCTCCATTTTCGCTGTTTGCAAATATTTTAAACAAATTTTCATAAGATATACTCATTTTCCTTGGAAACTTGCGTAGCTCACACTTTAAATAGTCAGAAAAGACTGAGTTATTGAGTTATAACGGTTCTTTATTTAATTTCTTTGAATATTTACAGTATTGTCTTAAATTACATTACATTACATTTTATTTTTTCTTAACATACATGCGTATTTATCTAAGAGTTTTTTAATTAATATTTCTTATTTTGTAAAAATAGCAAAGGTATTTTTACTTAAAACTAGACAATAACTTATAACTACCTATAACTATATAACAACAGGTAAAGAACTCTTATTTTAACTTGTCACATGATACGTGAATCATTAATATTATAGAAATTGCCCAGTGCTGTACACTGTAACGTCAAGTGTTTTGTACCTTCTGTGGTAAAACAAGAGTTTTTTACCTTCGTACAGATTAATATTATTATTTAATACACTAAGATATATGGGTGACATATAATTTTCTAAAATTGGGTATACTATATCTCTTTCCTTATTTAGGAAGTTATCTAGTAGATCGTTACTAACGAAAGGTAATTTTCCTAAGAATTTCAATGCTAATCCTACGAGATAGGAATCTATTCTTTTTGTCTTACCAAGGTCGTAAATTATTTTATTGGGAGTACTTTTAAAAGTGCCATCCGAGCATCGCTTAGCTGGAATACCTTAGCAAACCCTGAGGATGTATCTTTCAAATGTTCTAAGTCTTTCCATTTGGGCTGACGAGATATCAAACCATATGGGGAACGCATAACCTGTAATGGGCCTAATAATTTGCTTGTAGCGATTTAATCTTATCTCATGTTTAAGGTGTTTTGCCCTTCGAAACAAGTTCGAGTAGCAGAAAAATATTTTTTTGCCTGAGTTATTGAGGCTTAAAATTTGACTTTTATACAAATACAGGTACAAAATATTGTGTTACAAACCTCAAACATAATACTTGTTCAGCGAAAAAATTTAACTACATAATAAGCTAAATTCCTTGTATGATATCTACCGTAATAAAACAGGTGTCTATAAAGTTGGCCTGCACTAGAGTTCACTGTTATCAGAAGTGCATCTACCTGTATTCTATACAAAAAATTCAGCTTTATTCTATTTGACATTACTAGATATTTTTAAATTGCATTAAAAACTTAGATATAAATATCTGAGGCATTTCGGTATTTCGCTATACAAAAGCGAATTTTCTTAAAAAGAGTGAAATGATTTGGAAAAAGTTACAAATCAAGCGTTTTGGAGGTGGGGCAAAGCCCATATTATATGGACAGAAGTTTTCTAGGTACTCTTTACATATGCATCTATTTGCGTCAAATAGTTTTGGAAATAGGAAGAATAAATTAAGAAAGGGGCGTGGTAACGTCCATATTTACAATTTTTAATTTATTTTGAGTGATGTCTATATTCGCTGCAAACATTCTATCAAATTCAGATTAACAATTTCCAAGTCAAAATATCATAGACTGAAAATCGTCATCACACAACAAATTTAGTTTTATGCATATCATGTCACATAAGTAGCTATAACTTCTAAATGGGCAAATATATGCAGGTAAGACTTATATGATTTTTGTTGGCAGATATGTCAACTATAATCTTCCATTCACCAATCCTTGATTGACATTGATTTGTGGATTATAGGCCAAGGTAAATTTGAAAAACTATGCTAAAAACGATCTTTTTTAAAAAATTCATGAAAACTACTAACTAAAATTTTTTTTCTACATCTTGTGGAAATTATTTATTTTAAAATACCATAAATTCAGAGACCATACTTCAAATTCCCATGTTTTTTCAAACTTTTGAAATTTTCCATTTTGTATATTGCGAAAAATGTAAAAAAAATGAACGATAAAAAGTTATCCAACTTTGAGCACCCATAAAAACCAAAATACTTATCATAAATCAAATAAGTTTTCGGTGTTAGAACCTTTGATCAATTATCTGTCAAATAAAAAAAAAGTTTCTAAAAGCAAAAATCGAAAATTTGATTTTAGCAATCACTTTTTGAAAAAGAAGCCACTGTGCGTCGATTGATCCTGTAATTACGATTATATGATTCATTTAATTTTTTACTTATATAAAAGATGTATACATAGAAATAAAACTTCTAATTTCTTACGTCTGAATAAGGTGACTAAGACCATGTGTGAATTTGTATAAATATTTAAGCCCATATTTTGTAGAAACAATTTGAACTTTATTCGCTTAATATTATTTAATAAATCAATTGAGCATATTAACGTGCAAAAATGAATAAGTGCATTTCAATGTTTCATTAAAAATTTAAATTTTTTCTTTTTATTAATTTTATTTTTCGACCTACGGAGGCAGGCCTTTATTATTGATAGGTTAGTTCATAAAAAAAACTTATTCTGAGAGATGTAGTTTCTACATCTTTTATTTATACTTCTCGTGTAAGATTGCATCCGACTTATTCATTTTATCACCTCAATTTAAATTTACACTTGCAGTTAGTCACTTTTCATTTATATTTTAACAAATTTATAACTCACCTGTATCTGCTGGACAATTCTTAAATTATGGTCCAATACAATCTGCACTCCTATTGGCAGCGGATGAATTTCGTAAAATTGTTGAAGTTGCTCCGGTTGCGCTAAGAGCAGTATTTCTGAATCAATTCTATAATATTTCTTTTCGTAATGACGCCAATGTATTCAGAACATAACAGGATTTATTTTAAGAAACGATAAGTATTTTAGTTAACTTGAAGAAAATTTTCGTCAACCTTAATAAAATACGAACTGGATTTTATTGAATTGAAGAAAATTTCGTATACTTGAATAAAAACAAAATGAGTTTTCGTTGATTTTTTCAATTTAATAAAATACAATTGAACTTTGTTGATTTGTTTGATGTAAATAAAATGTATTATTACACCGGAAAAAAAGACCGTACTAAATTTGAAGAACTGCCTTCCTCCGATTTAGTATAAAATTTTTCCTTAATCTAAGTTATTTTTCCTCATATTGATGAAAATATTGTTTCATTTAGTAATTGAGTCCTTTGAAATGAGTTCATGTTTCATTAAAGCAAGTCAAAGCTCTTCCTCAAATATAGAGTTTGTGGTTTTAGTAAAACTTTCCTTTGAAATAGTAAATTTTTCTTTGGGAAGAATTTTTGAGGACAACTTGTTCCTCATTTGAGTAAAAACTTCCTCAATCTAATGGAATGTTTAGTTTAAGGAAAATCGTACTCAGTTTTAGTTAGTTTCTTCAAAAAATTTACTATAACGTATGAAAATTTTCCTTAATAAATGAGTGGCAACACTCGCTGCTTTACTCGCTGAAATTAATATCTATTCTTCTCGTAAGTATTCTGTTTTTGCCTTTATATTTATAGTTCTCTACTTGTTTTTTAAATAAAGAAATAAAAAAATTAAAAAAAAAAAATTATGTCGTCGCCGGGATTTGAACCGAAGCTTCCCTGATCATACAATGGTTGTTACATGCGCAGTTTAACAACATCATTTTAGTATGTCTTAAAAATGCTGACGGTGGCTGAATTGGGTAAGATGAGCATCTTTGAATAGTGGGCATGGCGCTGAGAACACAGGTTCAATTCTCTGAGCGGGTGACGACAGGTAAAAAAAATTTAATTTCTTCTTTGAAGTTTAAAAAACGTATTACAATTAAAATAAGAATGACTGACAATAAGTAACCAACAAATAAGAAAATAGAGGAAATAGAAAATTAACAAATTTTTTTTGAAATCAACGAATTTATTTTAAGTAAATTTCTTTCATTTAAGGATACCTTCATTCTTAGAAAAAGTAAAATTTTCCTCAGTTTTATAACCTTGTCTTCACATTGAGTAAACTTTTCCTTATTTCAAAACAGCAACATTTACTTGTACTAAGGAATCCAACTTACTTATTTTGAGGAGCCCATGGCTTTAGCTCGTATTGAAGGACATTTTTTCCTTACATTTAGGCATTTTTCCTTAAACGGAGTAAGTTTTTTTTTCGGTGTAAAACTTGAACTAACTCACCAAAATATGATGTATAATCTTTAATTTTTCAAAAATAGACTTTTTTATCTACAAGCTAAGCACCAATAGTCTCTTTATTTTTAATCCATTTATCGCACTAACAGCATTCTTTGATATTTTTTTCGTAATGACGCCAATGCATACAGAATAAAAGGGGATTTGTTTTAAGAAACTATAAGTATTTAAGTTAACTTGAAGAAAATTTTCTTCAATTTTACTAAATTAAATTCATATTATATTCAAATTGACGAAATTTTCTTCAATTTTACGAAACTGAGTTCGTATTTTATTCAAATTGACGAAGTTTTCTTCAATTTTACGAAACTAAGTTCGTATTTTATTCAAATTGACGAAATTTTCTTCGATTTAATACGAAATAGGTTTAGTTGAATTAACGAAAAATTTATTTCATTTGAATCCTATTTAGTTGGTTAAATTGAAGAAAAAATGTTCAATTTGAATAAAATACGAACTTAGTTTCGTAAAATTGAAGAAAATTTCGTCAATTTGAATAAAATACGAACTTAGTTTCGTAAAATTGAAGAAAATTTCGTAAAATTAAAGAAAACTTCGTCAATTTGAATAAAATACGAAATATGTTTTCGTTGATTTCTTCAATTTAAATAAATACAATTGAACTTTGTTGATTTATTTGATGTAAATAAAATTAATTATTAAAACTTGAACCAACTCACCAGAAAATGATTTATAATCTTTAATTTTTCAAAAATAGACTTCTTTATCTCCAAGTCCAACACAATAGTCCAATAGTTTCTGTTTTTTTATCCATTTATCACACTACCGCATTCTTTGATATTTCTCAGTAGGCAAGGGCAGGAGCTAGTAGTGCTTCTAGCAGGCCTTCCTTGGTAAGATTAAGGCCTTTCCACCTCCTTTCAAACTTACTTTCTTTTTTATATGAAATGTCCCGATAAAACAGGCCTTCTCAAGCAGGCCTTCTAAGAGCGCTTACCTTAGGAGGGGTCATATAAGTACTTGGAAAAGATTAAATTTTAATACGCCGTGAGACTATGAGTTATTTTTTTTTTATCCGCGTCACCTCACTTGCACTTGCGTTGATGATATTTTTATTGTTTATTTGTTGTGACATTTTCTTAATTTATAATTTGACATTGAATACACAACACTCTGCCGCCATCACCTTAGCAATAACATGAAACAGAACACCAACCTGGCAACATGCCCATCGTTCTTTACTTCCAACCATTTACCTATTTTTGATGTCGTATATGTACAATGCAATGACAAAAAAGTTATGTCGAATCATAAAACATTGCAACACATGAAATGAAAAAAAAACATGGAGTCCTTCCCATATCAGGCCTAATAGCATGCCTGCAGTGGGAAGGCATTTAATTCAATTTGTAATGATATTTAATAAATAACAATAAAATGGCTTTGAAAGAGTTTCATGAGTGTACACTCAATGGAGTGTCACTATTCTGCTAATTAAAATTTCACTACTTATAAAATTTACTTATTACTGATATTAACAGAATGTAAACAAAAATAAAATCATAATAAAAAAAAATTAGTATAAATATTTTTATTTGCATGAAAATTTTGTTTTGAGAAGGCTTCTTACCATCGCAGCAGTGCCAGCTGGCCTTCTCCGAAGAAGGCCTTGCTCAATTGCCTGCTGGGTTCTTTCGTAATGACGCCAACACATACAGAACATAACGGGATTTTGTATAAGAAACTATAAGTATTTTGGATAACTTGAAGAAAATTTCATCAACTTTACGAAATTAAGTTCGTATTTTATTCAAATTGACGAAGTTTTCTTCAATTTTACGAAACTAAGTTCGTAATTTATTCAAATTGGACATTTTTTCTTCAATTCAACGAACTAATTCCTATTCAAATGAAATAAATTTTTCGTTAATTCAACTAAACCTATTTCGTATTAAATCGAAGAAAATTTCTTCAATTTAAATAAAATACGAACTTAGTTTCGTAAAATTGAAGAAATTTTCGTCAATTTGAATAAAATTATCGTTGAATTTAAGAAGTTTTGTTAAATTGAATAATATACAAAATGGCTTTCGTTGAATTAAAGAAAATTTGAATAAAAAATGAAATTATTTGTTAATTTAACATAATTTTCCTTCAACTTGACTAAAAATTTGTTAATTTGATTATATTTTTTCGTGAAATGTTTACTAAATTTTTTCGTCAACGACACCTACGCGATTTGGTTCAGTGTACCCTTAATATTAATTGAGTCAGGAAAACAATCATAAGTTTTTACATCTTTAACTTCTTGACAATTAAAGCGCATTTTTAATGTCGTAATTTAATGTTTCGCAAGCGATTTTGACACCAATTGAAATTATTTTAATATGATGACTTAGTATATTATTTTTTAGTTTTCAAACGGAGCTCGCATTTTTTCTCAAAAATTTGATTGGAGAAATTGATTGTTTTTTCACTGCATCCGCAGTAGAATCAATAAGTGATTGGACAACTTCATCTTCAAAAGATTGAAGAAGAGTATAGTAGTTTCTTTTTTTTTAAACACTAATGGTTTTTGTTGACGATTTATAAGGACAGTTATGCACACACGGCTTCCTGTGAAAACTTACAAAATAACACGATTGATACGAGTAGACCAAAGAAAAAAAGTTTAAGTGTGCATGTGATGATGTATCTGGCGAAAACACTTTTTTACTCAAATTTATATCTCAAATAACCTACACCTACCCCAAAACTATCAAACTATTATAAGTTTATGAAAATTGGATAGGATTACATTGAAATGAATTATACGCTAAATTGTTTGTACTCAGTTGTTGGACCTTGTTCACTCTCTGATGTGCACTCTCCCGGTACGAAAATAGACTCACAAAGTATACTGACAGACATCTGTATAACTTGCACGTGTCAGCCATTTACAAGGTGGAAATTAGAGCAAAGATGATTCAAAAAACCTACTTTCTCCAGCACAAGACTGATATAGCATCATCTAAGATTAGGGTTGCCAGATGAGCTGGATTCATCTGGATTGTCCAGATTTTTAGTCACAAGTCCAGACAATCGGAAATATGTCCAGATAAAATTCGAACAATGAAATAAAAGAAAATAAAAAATCCATCACATCCAGAAGGTACGAACTGCTCGGAAGAAATTGACATTTTTCAAACAAGAAAAGTGGATTTATAAGGATGTCATAAGATCTCCATCCTCCTAAGCGCGACCAACAGCTTCGTACCTTCAAATGAAAATAAGTGTACAACACTGACGGTCAGCTGAGTTTGTATTGTGAACAAATAGATCAAGCATAATCAACCAATTTTAAATAAAAGCAGTTCGATCTAATAATAAGTATTTATGAACTTAATTTAACTTATTTGAGAAATGCACTTAATTTTGTTTAACTGGATTCAGGCCCGGATTTACCATACAGGCAGAGTTGGCACGTGCCTAGGGCGGCAAGAATTAAAAGGCGGCAAATATTGGAGGAAACTTTGAAAAATTTTTTAATTCATATAGAATGGCGTCTTATCAAAATGATCATAAATTTATAATAAAAAATAGTTATTGCATTGAAATATAAATCTAGCTCTTACGCAGAAATCATTGAAAAAATCTCAAAAATACCAAAAATATTGTATTGTGCTCAAGAAACATAAGTAGGAAATCAATAAAAGGTGCATTTTATTGATTGAAAAACTTTTCGTACAAAATTATTTCACCATTCGAGAAGTTTTGAGAGGGGGTGGCAATTTTTCAACTGCCTAGAGGCGGCAAATTTCTAAATCTGGGCCTGATTGGATTCCTATATTTTTGTTATGTTTATTTCATTTAAATAAAATATGTACTTATGTTCTTCTGAAATTAAGTTTTAGTTTTCTTTTTTGTCCAAAAAAATCAAAAATTTTTTTTAAGTGTCCAGTAAAATCCAGATCTTTTTTGTTTTTTTTTTTTGTAAATGTCCAGGTGAAACACAATTTGGATCTGGCAAGCCTATCTAAGATTCATCTCACATCATATTAAATTCCTTTAGAAACTAATTTTTGTACTCGATCAACACCCACATCGCTAAATTTTGCAAAACAACGTAATCAACACGTGTTCACACCACTCATGTCGACCAGAAGTAGATGGCACGTGCCGACAGTTTAATTTAACACTCCTCACTGTGTACACAACAATTTGTTTTTTTTAATGAAATTGATACGATCAGAGAAGATTCGTGTTTGCGTTGGTTACGTCGAATTATATTAAGAAAAATAAAAGGCCTTTGATGTCAAGGAACGAATATCAATAATGAGTATTTAATGAAATTCCAACTCAAAATTGAAAACTCTTTTCAGCATTGAAGTGCGAAATGCAAACACCATGGCAACGATTCACGTGCACCAGACCTTAAGTATTCCACAGTGACAAACTGCGGACAGTCTAAATCCAAAATAAACACTCATCCAAAGCAAATTTACACTTTAGTAATGCAACAAATGCAATCAGATTGCTTATCCGCTAAAATAACTTTTAACATTCGTACGTATTAAATGAAATAGGGGTCGCAGCCTAATAACTGGAATCTCAATAAAATTATGTACAGGGCCGATTTAAACATTTTGTATATAAAAACGTACTTTTTAACGCGTTAAGTGCATCTAATTTCAATTTTTTAAATAAAGCTTTAGAATTTCCGATATACTGAAATTGAATTACAACATATATACACATAAGTAATACCATCGGTCATTTTGAAAAGAGGTCATATGTAAAAATTAAAATTTTACAGGAAGTGCAAAAAACTGAGAATGCATTTTACAAGTATGTACCAGAAACTACAGCGGAAACATCTCAAAAAATATTTCTTAGTATCCATAACGCACTCGGATTTTTTAAATCTTTTTTTGGCTTAGTATGTTGGGGTGACACTAAATTGATTGTTCGATGTACAGGGTGTACCATATGTAATGGATAATCTTCTAACAGCAGATGGGCGAATCGAAGGCGGGTCAGTTGTATCATGTCTGGTAAAAGTTGCACCGTTTTCGAGAAAATTGGCCTTTTTAAATTTCCAAAAAATGCGACCTTCGGTCAGTCGTTTAAGAACTATGTACATCCACAAATGAAGGTCTTTTTTGACCTTTTTTATGCTTAATGTTCTTAAATAATGATGCTATCAGATGTAATTTAAAATTAAACCGGTAATATAGTGGCTCTTTAAAAAAAGATGTTGAACTTAAAATTTTTGTTTTGCTTTATATTTCCTTCAAACTTTAAGCTGGTGTGTTGTGAAAGATGTATAACAAGCTGAGAGGCCAAGTTGCTGAAAAATTGACTATTTAATACAGATTCTGAAATAGCAAAAGCATAAGCTATAGCTTTTATGGTTACAAACTGAACCATACACAGTAGCTCACAGCTTATTTCATGCAGTGCATGCTTTTAACTTCAATGCTCTGTAACTTTGAAACTAAGAGGAATATGAAATCATTTGAAAGTACCAAAATTGCAGTTTTAATCAAATGTTTATTTATTGTAAAAAAATATTACCTGGAATTTTTATAATAGAAAATCGAAATACATATACTACTACATTTCATGTCACAGCTTATTTCATGCAGATATGTATAAATTGAAAAAACATTGTTTAAAATAATGTTTTTGGAATTTTAAATATGTAGTGTGGTAGCCTCTTTCGTCAAGTACAGCTTAAAGATGGTTTGGCATCGAAACTGCAAATTTTTTATTGGTATCTGGCAAATTATAGCGCCACTAAATTTTAAGTGAATTTTTCAGGTCGTTTTTGTTTAAAATGTTGTGTATTGGGATATTTTTTTCCAAAATCATCTATAAATTTACAAGCACATTTAGGTCAGGTGACTATGCTGGCGGTGCCATCAAATAAGGGCACATGAACTATGCCCGCTTTGTATTTCGGGTTTTTGTGTTGGTAAAACCGTAAATCTGTCTGCATGCCCAGATTTCCGGCACTCTGCAACAAATTGACACTTATAATCTGAAGGCACATATCTATACTTATGATATTTCCTATAAAATCCAAATTTCCGATACCTGATAGATAGCAGACATGCAAGCCGAAGAAAATGATTGAACCACATCCCACCTTTTTATGGGAGGAAGGCGTGTCCGTGGGCTGATCTTTTTCACATGCACAAATTATTGTTGTCTTAACTTAAAAAACGTTTGTACTAGATTTCAAGACTCTAGCGCTATTATTACTGTTTATGGCCACCGTTTTTGGTTTTTCTCTAATATCTTGAAAACTATTTAAGATATGGCGAAATTTGCAACAATTTTGAAATTAGCATTGCCAAATTAATGGAAATTGGCACCCATTTTGAAGAAAAGCCTTACCCACATCCCACCTTTGTGTGGGAGGTAGGCGTTTCCGTGAACCGATATTGTTTTCATGTTCACAAATTTTTGTTATCTTCACATAAAATAGTCTTTACCAAATTTCAAGAGGCTAGCGAAATTGCTACTATTTATTGATGACCGCCGTTCCATACAAATCCATCGACCGTGCGTCGTGGACTTAAAAGACGACCTTAATTTTTCTTTATTTTCTTTTGCATACAATAAAGACTGAGTTAGTATATTTAATAAAAAATTTAAATTTTAAGATTTTTAGTTTTGATTTTGTTACGTTATGGAGATTTCATTATTGTTCAACAGTTTTTAATTCTTGCCTTCAATAAATAATTTATGAAATAATCCTGTAAAAGAGTTTTATTATTTTTGGCTGTTTGTGTGTTGTTGTTTAGGTTCAATTTAAAAGCAAACACTTATTTTAATTTCAATTATTTATTGTTCATAGCTACAAGAATAAATTATAAGTGAGCAACAGAACTAGACTGTCGTACGATATTTGCTCAACAGAGATCATATACATAACTGTATTGAATTACCGAAATTGCTTTAGGTATGTATTCATATGCCGTTGCAGACAGTATGTAAACAAGTTATGTATTATACTTCTAAACTTTACTTTACATCATAACAATATCCTCCCTAGTTAGGTTGCTATATAGTATGTATGATAATGTAATTATGTATACAATATTTACTTATATATCATTTACAGAAATTCAGATAAGAAAACAAATTATTTCACTTCACTTAAACTTATTTTAAATAAAGAAATAATAAAGAAATACAAATTCAAGTCTTAATAATTAAGTAATTATTACTACAAGAATTTGACCTATTCTTGCAATAACTTCTTAATACCATTCTAGTTGGGTTTTGAACTTCATAGTTTAATACATTAGCCGAAGCTTCTGTATTGCTATTAATTTTTGGAATATCTTGAGTATCGATATTTTCGACTATTTTTTCAATTGGATTCTTTAAAGTACTTGGAACATATTTTCCAATATTTACATTTTCATTTCTTGAAACAATTTGATTTACATGCCGTTTCCACATAATTATTTTGCTATTTACTTCAACTTTAACAATGTAATACTGTTTTCCAATTTTTTTTGTAACAATATTATTAATCCATTTAACTATATAGTCTATAGTCTTTTACAATAACCAAATCTCCCCTCTCAAATTTGCGCTTACATTTACCCTTATAAAATTTGCGTTGTTTATCTTGGTTTTCTTTTACATAGTGTTCTACTTTGCACATATTAATTTCTTTTTTTCTAACAAAAGGATTTAGCAAATCAATTTTAGTTCTCAAATTTCTATTTAGCATTAACTGTGCAGGTGCAACACCGGTGGTAGAGTGAATCGTGTTCCTTTGGTCCATTAAGAAATTGGCAAGTCTAGCACTCAAATCTTGAACGCCACCTTTGTGAAATGTCTTTTTTAACGCGAGTTTAACCATCTTTACTCCATTTTCTGCCAATCCATTGGTTGCTGGATGACCTACAGGGCTTGATAAATGTTTAATGCCATTTTGTTTGAGGAAATTTTCAAATTCACCAGAAATAAATGATTTTCCGTTGTCAGTGACAACTTCAGTAGGCAAACCGAATCTTGCAAATATTTGACGTAATACATAAATGGTATGACCACTGGTTATATCACTACCCATTTCAATACACTCCAGCCATTTGCTATGAGCGTCAACTAATATTAAAAAACTTATATATTGAAAATAGGACCCATGAAATCCAAATGAATTCTGCTCCATGGTTATTTTGGCCAATTCCGTGTGACTAATTCATTTTTATTCGGATTACTCTTGAATGGCAAGCACTCAGTGCAACTTTTTGCTATATTTTCTAAATCGTTATTTAGACTAGGCCACCAACAGTATCCTCTTGAAATGTTTTTCATTTTTACCAAACCCTTGTATGAATTTCTCCCAACACTTGCTTTTGGATATTTCCCGGAACAACAATCCTATGAGACCAGAGTATACAATCCTCTTCTACTGACAACTCATTTTTTATTACAAAGTATGGTTTTAAGGAGGAGTCCGTTAGCTTATTAGGCCAACCATTTTTGATAAATTCGCAAACCTTTCTTAATGTTTCATCTTTATGGGTTTCTACTTTAATCATATCAAATGTAATAGGTAAATCGGATACCCGATTAACCTAATTAATGCAAACATTACCTACATCTTCAATAATTTTACCATCATCTACAGTGGTGTTGGCCATTTACCCTCCCGCGGTCACATTGCCCGTTTCGGGCCATCATTCGGCCCGCCGTGCAGTTTGCTGATTTCTATGCGCTGATTCGCATGAAAATTGAATATGCGAGAAACCCAGTCCGAATCAAACGTGTAAAAACAAAACAAATGCAAACAAAAACATTATATGTATATGCGAAAGGCAATTTTTTAAGCATGTATTATTGAAATATAATTTAATTGTTGTAAAAAAATTCAATTTCATGGAAAAATAGTCACCGATATTGCGTCTGGCGTCATCACAAAATATTGAACCAGATATTGAAAGTCTTATTTTAAGTAAACTCTGTTAATATGTTTGTATAACATACTTACATATGTATACATAATATTTATAATATTTATTAAATGTTTTCTTTTTGTTGTTAAATAAAAATATAATTATTTTAAATGTAAACATTTATCTTTATTTATTGACATCAGTGACGCACGAATTTCTACTGGGTCATTTTTTCTATACGTGGAAAAGGCAAAACACATTTATTTTCATTTTTTTTTTCGCTGGAATTTCTTCACACATTTGTACACATACTAGCGCAAAATGTTTGTTGTAAACGTCAGCGCGCTGTCGACTTTTGGGCGCAGCAGCTGGCCATCCCTAATCTACAGTATTAGTCGGAGCTCTCGAAAAATAATCCGCTACATTGTTTTTGGTGTTAACGTACTCTATATCAAATGTGTAACCCGCTGAAGGCGATTTGCAGACATGGTTGGAATACCTTTTCGTGGCCCAAATATCGAAACCAGTGGTTTGTTATCTGATACCAGAGTAAATTTTCGCCCAAACAAATATTGATGAAATTTCCGAACACAATAAACAATAGCTAATGCTTCTCGCTATATTTGTGAGTTCCTTTGCTCAGTCTCAGTTAGTTTTTTAGAAGCATAACAAATCGGTTTTTCAGCACCATTTTTGTATATGTGCGAAAGGACCGCATCCTTACCTACAGGGCTAGCGTCAACGATGAGTTTAACTGCCACCTGTGGATCGAAATGAGCGAGTAACTGATTGAACATTAGCATCTCTTTTATGTATAAAAACGCTTTTTGATGTTTTTCAACCCAATAAAATTTAATATTCTTTTTAAGAAGTTCATATAGAGGAGAACAAACAGTTGGTACTTGTGGAACAAATTTCCTGTAATAGTTAAAAACTCCTAAAAACGACTGAAGTTTTTGCACGTTTTTTGGAACTGGAGTATTAACTATAGCATCAACTTTTTCTTTACATGTATGTAGACCATCCTCATTTATTATATAACCTAATTAGCTTACAGACATTGAGAAAGATATGCATTTTTCTTTAGAAACTTTGAGTCTTGCCTTACTTATTCTTGACAAAACCTTATCCAGTCTTTTTAGATGCTCTTTACGATTACTTGCTGCTACCAAAACATCATCCATAAAAGCAATGACGCCATCTAAGCCTTGAAAGAGCTCGTCAATGACTTTTTGAAATATAGCTGGTTCGGAAGCAACTCCATAAATAAGTCGAGTGTACCGAAAAAGACCCCTTGTGGTGGAAATCGTTGTAAGATTCTTAGATTTTTCATCCAAAATTAGCTGTTGATAGGCCATTGACAAGTCAATTTTAGAAAACTCCTTTCCCCTATACAATTTAGCAAAAAGTTCCTCGATGTTAGGAAGAGGATCCTTGTCAATGTGCAGTTCACTATTCAGAGTAACTTTGTAGTCCCCACAAATCCTTATCTTTCCATTCTTTTTGATTATCGGAACTATTGGTGTTCTCCAATCACTGTGGTTCACTGGCTCTAAGACACCTAACGACACTAAATTTGAAATTTCTTCTTCCACTCGTTCTGTAATAGTGGCAAATTTCTTGGTTTAAAAAATTTTGGTTTTGCATTATCTTTCAATTGTTATGATACAGTGTATTTGTTGAACGCCCCTAGATTTCCATCAAAAACATTTTCTCAAAATTTCATTTAAACTTTGATCACTTTCGCTTTGAGAAATGAAATTCAATTCTTTGATCCCTAAGTTAAATGCATGTAACCAATTTCGCCCGAGTAATGGCGGACCACCATTTTGAATTACATATACGTCAATTATTTTGCACTGATTATTAAATTCAATTTTCATACTACATATTCCTAATGGCTTGATTAAATTACCATCATAAGCTGTCAACACCCGCTTTGCGTCGCTCAATTTAGAATTCGAAAGCCATTTCTTATAATCCTTGTCTGAAATAACCGAATATGCAGCACCACTGTCAATTTCCATTTGCAAAGCAACACCATTCACTCTAACCTGTACAGATATTGGTTTCAATGATGAATTTGTTCTAAAATGAAATATAGATAAACTATTATCAGAATCACCCAAATAATTACAATTATTATTTCTTAATGAACCGATATTACTCCCTTTGTTAGAACTCGATTTGCACATCTTCTGAAGGTGACCTTTCTGCTTGCATTTTTTCAACGATAGCTCTTAAATCTGCACTGCTCAGACGTATGGTTGTTGTAGCCGCAAACTGTACATTCCCGTTTTGACACTGATGACGATGACGCTGGATGATTTTCTTGGCTTTGGTGTTTTTTAGATGTCCATTTTGACCCCATACGATAATTTTCAATAGTATGCTCTTGCTTTACTAGTGAAAGGCAGTACTGATTTCGCACGCATTCAATAGATTGGGCGATTTCCATTGCTTTCTCCAGAGTTAGAGATGTAACATCTTCCAAGAACAGCTTGTCTTTTTCAGCACATTTTGACAGGCCCATCATAAACTTATCTCTCAATGCAATTTTGAGGTGATCACCAAAATCACAGTTCGTTGACAAAGACCTCACTCTTGCCGCCCATTGCTGCATTGACTCATCTCTTTCTTTTACAGCATCATAAAACTTATGTCGTTCAGCAAATTTTGATACGGACTGCTTAAAATGAGCATCCATAATATTGACCATGTCAACATAACTGGAATTTATCGGTACAGATGGATGCATTAAATTTTTTAAAAGCAGATATGAATTCTCATTTAACGCATTGATTAGTATAGCGCGTTGCTCCTCCTGCATGGTAGCATTTATCGCATTGGCAATAAAAAACTGTTCAAGACGTACTTTGAATACACTCCAGTCATTTAAACCATAATCAAAGCTTGGAATATTTCCATTTATTGACATCGTTGCACTTCTTTAAACTAACTATATTTTAGAAAACACACGCGTTGCTATTTGATTTTACTCGTCGCCAATTGTTGAGGTTCAATTTAAAAGCAAACACTTATTTTAATTTCAATTATTTATTGTTCACAGCTACAAGACTAAATTATAAGTGAGCAACCGAACTAGACTGCCGTACGATATTTGCTCAACAGAGATCAGACCATCGTATATACATAACTGTATTGAATTACCGAAATTGCTTTAGGTATGTATTCACATGCCGTTGCAGACAGTATGTAAACGAGTTATGTATTATACTTCTAAACTTTACTAAACATCATAACAGTTGTAATTTTCGCTTTTTTTTTTGTCCTGGGTTTAGCTCCAAAAAATATGGTCTGAAATATCAACTTTTTTCAACATCAATTTTTTAATTTGGTGTAATGGAAAATAAAAATAGTTTTACTTGGTCGAAGTTTTTCAATCAAAACGTAACAAATTTGTAGTTATAACGCCCAAATTTGAAGTCATTGCGCCCATACTTTCCAAAATGTAATGTTATAATTTTCAGGTGTTATATTTCAATTGATTTATTTTTTAGGCCTTGTGTCATTGTGTCCAGGCGATATGACCCATCTTGAGTACATCTTGAGGCATAATTGAAAACCTCTAACTTTATACCAATAGTATATACTTCACTAGAAAATTCTTTCTTAATGTTCAAGCTTTTGTCAATCCCTTGAAAAGAAAATTTTTCGGAGACCATCAACCGTCCACCTCCACCCATAAGCGCTCGCTATACTATATGCCCCTTTCCGAGCTCAGACAACAGCGACTGATCTCATGCCCACCTTCACTAACGGAGATAACATCAAAATCTCTTTAAAACAACGAAGCTGAGGGTGCAGCACATATTGCTGCCGAAATGATGAAAGCATCCCCGGAGTTCACCGCTTAGCTTATGTACCCAGTTTTTATTCAAATTTGTGTGGAGACTGACTCAGAAAATTCCTAGTGGAAATCCAGAAAAAAGGACTTATCATCATGCCAGAACTACATGGGCAGCATGATATTGTCAGGTTCGCTCAAAGTCTTGACAAAAAGCTCCCCACCAAAAAAATGGAATCACTATTCGAAAACAAGAAGCAATTCAACAACAGTACCGCCTTTAATATCATCAACGGCAAATGCATCTGGAAAGCATTGAACTGACGATGTGCAGCACCCAGAGTTATTAATCTCAAGGTTTCAAATGTAGAACGTTGCAAAACGGAAAACTTTCTGCTCATTTTATGTCCGTCTAAGGTGTTTGCTCAGGTTGTCTGTTGTCACCAATCTTGTTTCTGATAGTACTAGACGATGTAAAGCAGAGCAGAGCTCTAGCCTTTACAAATCATGTCATTCAATGGACTTTCAGTGAGCATCTGGAAAACTTGACTTTTGCCGATGGCGTATGCCGTCTCGACATGAAGCAGTCAGACTTGCATGAATAGCTTCTTTTGAAGAAGTAGGTCTGAAAATCAATATAAATAAAACAAATAGCATGTCCATTCGCCCAACCGGTGGCAGCAATAGCATCATGATAGGCGAATCCAGCATAGAAGAAGTGTTATTACATTACTTAGGGAATGTAATTACATGTGATGGCAATGGGAATGAGGACAACCTTACTATAATAAACAAAGCAAAAGGTGTCTTTGCTCTGCTTCGTAATGTATAGCAATCTTCGTTCCTGTCAATGACAACGAAGCTCAAAATCTTTGAATCAAACGTGAAGTCAGTACTTTTGTACGTCTGTGAAACTTGGTTTGCCAACAGCGCCCTGCTACAGAATTTGAAAGTGTTCACCAACAACTGTCTCGCGGAATTCTGAAAATTCGTGCGCCTAGATTTATCAAATTTCCCAGATGCAGTCTTAGCTTTTGCTAAGAGATTTAAGTCCTAAATTAGAAAAAAGATGGATAAATGGTAGTAAAATATGATTGAAGCAAAAACTTTCTTATACGAAGGTTTCGTTTTGACATGTTCTATGACATAAGTCACTTGGAAAAAGTTGAAGCAATAAAAAAGGCATTTAAATTCAGGTATATAAACTGCATATTTTATCGTCTCAAAAATTAGTGACACGCCAGCTAAACTTCTATAATTGTGCCTTCCGAAAGTTGCGTAACAATATGGCATTTGAAATTTTCGTTGAAAAATTATGTAGGCTTTGACGTTCCTAGCTCTAAGGCTATTCAAACTATTAATTTGAATAAATAATGAACAATCTACAATGTGAAAATGCACAGATGATACTTATAGCTTGGATTTCCATTAAAAAGGATACTTTTCTACATTTGTTTGCTTTTGATTCTTTAATGAAAAATTTAATTTCAAAACCATTGCGCTCGTTTATCCTAAAGCAAAAGAGCTTATTATATAAACCTATACACTGTCGCATTTAGTCGTCAAAATATAATATGTCCTATTGCAAATCCGTCATTAATCAGTAAACAAATAATTAAATTTAAGGAATACAAATACCGGTGCCCTCATAAAAGAGTTTTAAGCCTCATTTTAAGCTGCCCTAAAAGACTTTTTGGTCAATTACTGCGAGTTCTGATTACATGTAAACTCAATTTAAATGACATGGAAAGCAAATAATACATAGTATGTTTTCCGTCTTTAAATCAGATTACAATGTTGCCCTAATATTTGAGCACAAATATTTGATTTGTTTTGATCTGTGCTCAACGACAAAAAGGACAACCCTCTCGTAAATGGGATTGTGGTACAATATTCTTGCACAGTTGAACGATAAGAATTAGTAGAGGTACAACCATATACATACTATCTTATGTTATTGGATCAAAATTGACATCTTCATACATAAATTTGACAATACGCGAGTTTTTACCCTAGCTACTAACAATAAGAAGAAATATTTGAATTAAATGCGTCGTGGGTCAATATGATGCAACCTGAAAGACGGCGCACAGTGGATGGTTTTGTATGAAACTGCGGCCATATACATATAGTAATAATTACGCTAAACTCTTGAAATTTGGTACATATGTTTGTAAGGTGAAAACAACAAAAATTTGTGAATATGGAACGGACACGCCTACCTCCCATACAAAGTTGGGATGTGGTTGAGACCTTTTTTCAAAATGAGTATCAATTCCCTTTAACGTGGCAATGCTGATTTCAAAAATGTTACTAATTTTGCGATATCTTTTATAGTTTTCAAGTTATTAGAGAAAAACCTAAAAAGGTGTTCATTAACAATTGTAAGGAGTGCGTCATAAGAAATTAGTGCACTGAAAAATAAATATATCTTTATAACCTCAGACTCAATTTTCAAAAAGGTTATATTTTTTTAACGCAAATTTAATTCAAATGCAGAAAATAATAGTAAACAAAAATATTAATTGAAATTTGTCACAGACGTTCTTTTGGTTAAAATAACAAAAACTTATGGATATGAAAAAAATCGGTTCACGGACACGCCTACCTCCCATACAAACCCAAGCAGCACAACAAGGTCGTGCAGACGTCGTTACAACGTCGGAAGCTGACTATATCCAACCCTTCCGACGTCAACACGGCCACGGTACAACTCAATGTTGGAAAAAAACGTTTAATTACAAGTGTGTACTTCGCCGGCTTCCACTTTTCTGACCAAAAATGGACTAGCTATGACCCGACTCGCTGCGACTAAATACGACGACAGCTTTTTAAGCTTCGCGACTCATTTTATTCTATAACCGGTCGGATTTGTTTAATTATTACAATGCTTTTCCATTTTCAAGACTTATTTGATTCTAAAATTAGTCTGATGACATTTTTATAAATGATATCTATTTATTTTCTTTTGCTAAACTTAATATTTTTTATGAAAATTATTTTCAGAATATGGGAAAGTCCAAACAATAAAACGAAAACACTGAAAATTTTATTTATACATTTATATGCGCTATCTCGAAAAAATACAATGCCTTTCTCTTAAATTTACAAAAAAAATAATGTTTTTTTAAAAATTTAATTGTGTTTTTTTGAAAAAAAAAATGGCGGATGTACATTAATTAACCATACGACTAATTTTGAACCAAAAACGTCCAAGTTCACTTTTGGTCGTACACGATAAAATGAAAAGTCGCACTCCGACTTCTTTTGTGAAGTCAACGACTAGATAAGACGTCGTTAAACGTCGCCAAATGACCAATTTTAAACGGTCAATCGATGACCCGATACGACGTCAGAGTATGACTTAAATCAACTAGTCGTACGCTGACGTCTTTGCGCGCTCTTAAAGAAGTCGGAATATGTAATCATTCTTCAAAGACAGAAATGTAAGGGGTTTGTTTATAGAAAGCTATTTCTGAATAAAAATCAGACTGGATTGTTCCAGTGGGTGTGAAACCGCCCTAAATTAAAAGACTAATTACGGCATATATCGCAAACTATACAAGCTATTGTGTTTAAATTTTGTATCAAAAATTTTAGCAAAATAAGATATATTTTCCCCTTAAATTCGAAAATCTCTACCTACCCATTGAAATTTACTACATCGAACTACATATTTTCACTCACTGAAAAAAAAAAAAATTTCCTCACTATTGACCTTCAAAAACCCTAGCAAAATGAGATATATTTCAGGAACATTTTGCCGCCCCCCAAGCCTTGCACCCGGGCGATCGCCCCCTCGATCACCCTAGGTACGCTGCTGGTTGCATGGGTCTTGTTTGCCAAATTTTTAATCGAAAAATTGCGATAAAACGCTTTTGAACGCTTTAAACCAGAGCTTTACACTTTTCGTTTTGTGTGCATAAAATAAACATGACGATAAAAGATGAAGCACAAAACTATTTGCCGTTGTATTAAAGAGTAAAAATTAAAGTAAAGCCAAAGTAGCGATATTTATTAGGGGTCGTTCATAAATTACGTAAGACAATTTGATGACATTTTTGACCCCCCCTCTCCCCCAAGTAAGGTAGTAAGATTTCGTAAGATTCTCATAACTAACCTCCCCCCTCACGAAATCTTACGTAAGATTTCGGCGTTCAAATGTAAAAATACTTACGTTCACATTTAAGTAAATAAATGTTTAAATTAGCATTTAACTAAAACTAATGTTAAAATTTAAAATAAAAATATATAAGGATAATAAGAGAAAACATCTATTTTTTTTAATTTTTCTTCATAATCTTAGACCACGTTGTAGCAATCTATTTTTTTTGTTTTGACAGCAACATTTCATCGTTTACGTATCTGCGTGCACAGATAAAAAAAATTCGATGATATCAAACAATTTCGGGTCCGATTTCAACAAATGTTGTGTAGGAATTTCAGTCAGAGAAACAGTTCCTCTGATATAACAAAAGATGATTTGTTGAAACTTAAAATAAATTAGTTGATTTCAAAAAAAGATTTGTTAATTTTCCTTAAGTTTTTGTTGAAACTTAGAATAAATTCGCAAAAAATAATTTTCTTTTTTGATTTTTTACTTTCCTCTACTTCTTTTTTTTCCTCTATTTTCTTTTTTGTTGGTACTTATTGTCAGTCATTCTTATTTTAATTGTAATACGTTTTTAAAACTTCAAAGGAGAAATTAAATTTTTTTTTACCTGTCACCCGATCAGAGAATTGAACCTGTGTTCTGCGCCATGCCACTGTTCAAAGATGCTCATCTTACCCAACTCAGCCACCGACATCATTTTTAAGATATACTAAAATCATGGGGAAGCTCCTGGTTCAAACCCCGGCGACGATATAATTTTTTTCTTTTTAATTTAAAAAACAAAAAAACAAGCAGAGAACTATAAATATATTGAAAATATGTTGAAAACTGCCTTTTATATTAAAAAATAACGGACCCGTTTTTTATTATTAACATATAAGGCAGTTTTCAAGATATTTTCAATTTATACAAATACAGTTCTCTACTTCTTTTTGTTTTTTAAATACCTTTAAATTAAAAACATAAAAAAATAAAAAAAAAATTATGTCGTCGCCGGGGTTTGAACCGAAGCTTCCCTGATCAGACAATGGAAGTTTTTTATTTGCAATATCAGTGAAACATTTTGCTGATTACGCTAAAATATTTTGTTGTAAAATCAGATAATTTGAATTTGCAAATCCAAAGAACAAAGGGTTTTGATTTTGCAAATTTTATCTTTGATTCAATTCAATGAATTGTTGAATTTCACAAATTTTAATCATTGAATTGTAATTCTTTGATTTTACCAATCTTGTTTTTTCTGTGTGTAAATGCCTGAATAATAGCGAACTTGTGAGACGGTGTTACAAGTCCACCCTGCGTGTAAACAACATACTTAGATATACATATGTCATTACATAAACAGAAGAGAAGTTGTACCGTTCAGAGTCGATTACTTAAATCGATTGTTATCGATGTTTCTTAATCTTTCGAGACTGTCGAAAATTCAAATATATTTCATTAATGTCACAAATGACGATGCGTTAATACCAGGCCCGTGCGCAGAAATCATCCAAGGGGGGGGGGGGTTTAACTCGGATATTCCTCAGACCGCTAATTGGCTAACTATGAATATGCGCCCCCTAATGAAAAGAAAAATCTTGACGAGCAAAAAAAAAAAAAGGTCCTCACCTTCAAAAAAAAATCTTTCAAAATAGATCTTTGAAAATGTGTCAGTTAATAACATCTCCCTAATCTAAAATAAAAATTACAGTGGGAGAATTATTAATAATTAATGAATTACAATTTGAAATCTAATAAGTGAAATAAATACTTGCGACAATTGCTCTATGTCCAAATTGTTTTTTTCACTTGTTGAAAGATTCTGTTAAGAAGGTGCAACATAAGAAAAAATCTTAATCAACGTTAATTCTCAGCGCCGCCTCGGATCTTGCGCCCTAGGCTTAAGCCTAAATAGCTTGTGGGTAAATCAGGCCCTGATTTCATGTCAGATTATGAAGTTCGTAAAAAAGTATTTTTGACTACAAAACATACAAAAACTAAAAAAATTGTTTTATTATTATACATAACTAACGTTTCTAAATAATAACCACGATTGGTGTGTATAGTTTGATTGTTCTCTATATTCTAAATCTTCAATATGACAATATAATTACTTAATGCTATCGTTGCTTCACATTTATTTTAAGCATAAAATGCAAGCTAAGCTTTTAACTGCGCATACAAAGACGCAAGCTAAGCATAAACACAATATGTATATATTTATGTTGATAAAAAGAAGTTAAAGAAAATGAAATGTGAAGCGACGAGGAATACTTATATGCTAACCTAAGGAATATTAAGAGTGCCTATGTCACTCCTCCCTTCATTAGATAATTCAATGTCCTCATTGATTTTTTTATTATTTTTGCAATTATTAAGTTTTTTTATAAGTACTACTGGAGTTACAAGTATTATTAAAATAAATATTATGCTTGCAAGAATTACAATGTGAGTTTCATTTTTTTATGGATTTCTTCAACATGTCTTTTTAAATCAGGTAATGTTAAATTTAGTTTAATTAAGTTTCCAATATCTCTTACATATGGTAAAGTATTTAACATGACATAACTTTTTCCGATACTGATTTCAATTTCTTTTATTTTAACTTTGCATTGGTTAAAACTAATTAAATTATTTCCCTGAATTTTTATGGGAAGTTAATTACAATTCTGTTCAATGATGCTTACATCTAGATTCTTAGTAACAATGACATTTGGCTCTATGAATGTTATACTTTGCTTCCGATTCTCTATTAGCTTACAAGTTGTTTTTTCATTATTTATAAGGTTTGATATACATTGATTATTGAGTTTGACAGGTTTACTATTTTCAAGTCGGAAGATACTATTTTCATGCCTTAAGTAATAAATATTTTCATCGATAATTAGCTCCTGATAATTTCTATCTGGAATAGGTACTATTTTAATTCTACTATATGCGTTAAATGTTTCTGGTATTGACAGCACAAAATACAATCTATCATTTTCTTTCCAAACTGAGGTTTTGATGTTTTCAAACTGTTCTGTACTTAAATTAGAGATTGTTTCTCTATGAGTTTTGGATTAATAATTCCTAGTCTGGTCATCTGAATTCCTAATTGTATATCTTGAATATGATCCAAAAACGTTTTGATATTATCGAGGAAAACATCAGTTATTATTTTTTTTATTAAATCGTTCTGAAGTTTATTTGTGGAATTTCCTAATTCCGTTAGTAACTTATTTTCGTTATTTATGTGATCTACAATAGCATTCATTTCTTCAGATGTAATTAACTTGTCTTTTATCTCATGGATTGAATTTTCAATATTGGTGCGGTCTTCTGCATCTAATGTACCAAATAAAAATTTTAGCCCACTACCAATTACATTAGCTAAGCCACGTTTATGTCTTATTGTAAATAATTCTTTTTCCTTATAAGCAATTAGTAAATATCTTCTTATAGTGCTAGTGTTTAGATATGGATCTTCTTTAAATTGTTCTAATAAACTAACGTATGCCAGTTCGATATCAGTTTGATTTATAAATACTACATGATTTTTAAACTTGGTTGGATACAAAAATTTTCCTTGTTCTATTATAACATAACCAAAATCATTATTTACTTGATTAATTTGGATGGATTGGCCTTCAAACAACGGTAACCAAACAAGAAAAATTGTGACCAATAATGGTATTCCATATCGTCTACGGATTTGACTGTAGCGTCCGTGGGGATATTTGCTGTTCATTTGCAGAGGTGTTCCTGAAAGATCGAGTGTAGTTATTTTTTTTCTTTTAAATTGGTCTTTATATTTCCTAACGTTTCTATCTTTAAATTTTACAACAAAATGCTCATTGTCGTCTTCTGTTTGTAAGACTTGTGCTCTTTTATAAGGATTGCTACGTTTATCAAGCCGTTTACGGGAAATTTCTGCGTTAATATAATTTGTATCTATAGGATTTTCTGTCCTTCTACTATTAATATGGTGAATTCTTCTTTCTTTAAGCTCTTGGGGATTGGTTTGTGGTGGGTTTTTGTTAAAGAATATGTTATAGGGGGTTTCACCTGTCGTCGAGTGGGCTATAGTGTGATTATATGTAAAGACCGTCTGTTCTACTTGTAAATAGGTTAATTCTTTATCTGCCGAAGTGTTTATTATTCACAATTTTTCATTCAGTGTTTTGTGGAAGCGTTCTATGTCGCCTATTTCTGTTTTCCCTGTTGTGACTTCCAATTTTACATTTAGTGCTTCGCACCACTGCTTAATATTGACGTTATTTAACCCCTGATCTTGGCAAATTTTTAGTATTTTGGGAGGTCCCATAATATTGAAGACTTTAAGTAAAGCTCGTTTTGCCTCTATCCAATTTAAGGAGGTTACCGCTTCTACAGCAGTAAACTTCGAGAACAAGTCGATGCACGTAAGGTAATATTGTTTATTCCATTGCCAAAAATCGACTACAAATTTTTCTCTAACATTATATGTTGGAGGTGTAATTTTGAATGGAATTTTATGTTCAATGTGATCTGCTTTACATCGATTGCAGAGTTCGCTATCGTTTATAATATTTGTTATTTCTTTAAGGTAGTTAGGGTAGTAATATTTTATTTTAAATGCTTTAGCAACCTTTTCTATTCCATGAAGAAGACCGGTTATATGTAAGTCGAGAATTATGTTTTTGAAATCTGGGTAGGTTTTGATGGTTTTTAAAACTCTCAAATATTGTAAATTGTTTGAAACTTTATGAAGTCTTCAACATTAGGCATATAAATCGTTGTACTGTTACTAAGTAGATAGGTTTTTATTATGTCCTTTGCTGCTTCTTCAGTTAATTCTTTATAAGTAATTACGGTTAACCTATTGGAAAATTCTTTATAAGTATGGATTTTGTTCGTATTGCCTTTAAATAATTTCATTTGATTTTTAAACACATTTAATGGCCTTTCTGCTATTCTAATAAAATTTTGCGAATCTTCTTCTGCAGAATGCATGGTAGCTATGTTTGATGATATTTCGTCTAATTCTACTTCTCCAACGTTACACTCTTCAATTTTCACTCGAGAGAGCGCATCTGCAACGTGATTTTCCCTCCCAGGTATATATTTAATATCGAAATTATATTCTTTCAATCTTATCTTCCACCTCTGCAATTTTGCGTTCGGCTCCTTAAGACTATGGAGCCATTGCAATGGCCTATGGTCGCTATTAATAATAAATTTCCTTCCAAAGATATAAGGACGGAAATATTTAGTCGCCCATACTATGGCCAGCAACTCCTTTTCTGTAGTGGAATAGTTGAGTTCGTGCTCATTTAGAGTACGACTTCCAAAGCAGACTGGATGACCTTCTTGACTTAAAACGGCTCCCAAAGCCATTTCAGAAGCATCCGTGGTCAAAGTGAACGTTTTTTCATATATTGGGTAAACCAAAATTGGTTCTTTCGTTATAAGTAGTTTTATAGTATCTACCGATTTTATAAACTCTTTATCGGTGGGGTTCACATTGTTTCCTCTTTTTAGACATTTAGTAAGAGGCTTAGTTATTTGTGCGAAGTTTTTTATAAACTTCCTATAGAATCCTGCAAGTCCCAAAAATTGTTTAATTTGTTTCTGTGTGGTTGGTAAAGGATATTTTACTATTGCTTGAACCTTTTTGGGATTCGGTTTTATTCCTGCGGGAGTAACAATGTGTCCGAGAAATTCAGTTTCTTTTTTTAAAAATTCCGATTTGTCTAATTGGATTTTGAGGTTCGCTTGAGAAAGCTTATGGAAAATTTTGTCTAATTTCTCAATGTGTTCTTGTAAAGACGTACTGAATATAATAATATCATCCAAATACACCAAACAGTCTATACCTATTGAACCGTTCAGGACTGTATTCATCAATCGCTGAAACGTAGCGGGAGCATTTTTGAGGCCAAAGGGCATTCTCAAAAATTCATAGTGCCCGCTTTGTGTAGAGAACGCAGTTTTTTTCTATCTTTGGGATCCACTTCAATTTGGTGGAAGCCCTTTGCTAGGTCTATTGTACTAAAGTACATGCACCGCCCCAATTTATCTAATATCTCATCGATATTAGGTATTGGGTATTTATTGTCGATGGTATTATCGTTTAGCTTACGATAGTCCACCACGATCCTCCATTTTGTTTCTCCCGAAGCGTCTTGCTTCTTAGGGACAACCCAAATTGGGGCAGAGTAGGGTGATTCACTGTTACAAATTATATTTTGTTTTAACATGTCTTTAATTTGATTGTCAACTTCATTTCTGTGAATTTGTGGGTACCTACATATATGACTTAACATAAATTGGTTGGTGCTTATTTTATGTTTGACTGCGCTTGTAAACGTGAGATTGTCCTCTTCTTTATAAAAAATGTTTTTATATTTGTTTAGAATATATTTGAGTTCACTTGATTCTTCTGAATTTAAATGATCGAGCCTAAATTTCGATTCCTTTTTCTCATCAAAGTGTTCTAATTCATTCATTAGATTGCTTAATTTTGTTTCTACGCTAACACTACTTCCTGTGAGAATCTCATACTGGAGTCCGTTAAATTCAAAGTATTTACTTGTAAAATCAAACTTCGCGCCAAATAATTGCAATGCATCGTAACCTAACAGACCATCATAATGATCGGAAAAGTGATGCACGTATAAATTAACCTTTTTTGTTTTACTATTGTTAAAGAGCTCCTGAATTTTATTTAAAGTAATATTTCCTGTGACTGTGTGTAATTGAATAGGATTAATTGTCTTCTTAGGGCTTTCTAATGTATTTGGGTTTATTAAGCTTTCAGAAGATCCCGTGTCTATGAGGAATATATAAGGAATTCCTTCGATTACTAGTTTGATGGCTGGCAAGGTTCCCAGGCCACTAACTGAAAATTTGCCTCGTCTACATCCATTTTCTTAGGAGCGCCGTATCTCCGAATACGCGATTGATTAGAATTGTGTCCTTGAGGGTTTGCTAAGCTCTGAGTTGGTTGGTTATTCAATGTATTAGGTAAAGTTTGGGTTGTAACTTGTTGGCTAAAAGGAGTGCGCGGTGCTGAAAACTGTCCATAGTTACCTTGTGTATTAAAATTTTGTCCGATAGTAGGAAAATAATATTGTGGAAATCTATACTGTTGATAGTTACTATACGGCACAAAAATAGGAGTGTTGTAGGGGCTAAATTGGGGATTAGGTTTCTGTTGAAATTTTTTTTCGTTTGAATTGTTTTTGTAAACTGGATTTGGTTTAGTTTTATTTTCTTCAAAAGAAAAATTTTCGCGCAAAATCTTGAGCGCCTTTCTAAATGTAGTAGCTAAGTTCGCGTTTATTAAAGCTGTAAATTCACACGGTAGCTCTCTTTTTAAAACTCTAAGGCAAACAGTTTCTGCTTCGTTTGAGTAAAAATCTTTACGAGTATTGTCTTCACTGCTTAATCTAATAGTATCTTTAATCGTACACAAATTACAATTAATTTCGTTACACAGACCTTTAACGCTATTTTTATACTTAATAAATTCTAGTTTCATAATTAATGAACTTATTGGAAGACTCTCACCGAATTCCTCCACTAGTAGAGTTTTCAAAGATGTCCAATCCGCTGGTTGTTCCCTTCGGACTATATCCATTGCATCTCCCTTCAATGTCCGCATGATGCAATTGAAAAATAATGTTCTGTCGTCTTGTGGCAATGTTGTCACCATCGGGATTAGAGCATCAATGCTCCCAATATATGTCATTAATTTATGCTTTTCCCTACTAAAGTGGTCAATTAGCTTGAAATTTTGTAATAAAATTTCCCGTTTTTCCCGTGAATCCATGCTTCGGTTATTGCTGTTGCTAATATTTTGGTGTGAGAAATCCTCGTTGTCTCGGTTATTTAAATTTAAGTTCTGGAATGCTTGACTTAAGTCATCTGCTGCCATTCAAATAAAATTATTCTTAATGTCCGTTTATGGAATCAATGATGTGATCCCAGCCGACTGCGCCACTAACGTTTCTAAATAATAACCACGATTGGTGTGTATAGTTTGATTGTTCTCTTTATTCTAAATCTTCAATATGACAATATAATTACTTAATGCTATCGTTGCTTCACATTTATTTTAAGCATAAAATGCAAGCTAAGCTTTTAACTGCGCATACAAAGACGCAAGCTAAGCATAAACACAATATATATTTTTGTTGATAAAAAGAAGTTAAAGAAAATGAAATGTGAAGCGACGAGGAATACTTATATGCTAACCTAAGGAATATTAAGAGTGCCTATGTCACTCATACATATGTATATTATATATGTATATATGCTTATGCAGGGCCGGATTTACCTTAGAGGCACACTAGGCCAGTGCCTAGGGCGGCATGATTTTAGGGGCGGCAAATATTGGGAATTTTGAAATTTTTTAAATTTATTTACACAGGGGAAAAAAAGTGCAAATACTGGGATTGTGTGCACTAAATTACCTAAAAATGTTAACAAGCAAAAAAAAAGAAAAAAAAAGGTCCTCACTTTTGATATTATAAAATTTTTTTTTCTATATTTACTAGTGAAGAGGATCGGCAATTTCTGACTGGCCTAAAAGTGGCAGATTTCGAAATCCGCTTATGTGTGTATAGTATACGCATATGTATATGTATGTACATTAGGGTGTTTCTTTTTTCTTAAAGGTTCTTCAAATTCAAACCTTAAACCGAAATTCGATTTATTATCAAAAAAAAGTAATTCATGAAATTTTTCAGATTTTTTTGAGGTCATTTACCACTCGCCAATCGCCATTTTAATAAAAACAACTCGCACAATACATTTTTCCTTTATAATTTTTTTTCATGACTTCTAAACTAAATTGTTTCTTGTCTAAATATTAAAGAATAATAATATCTTTGGGTTACGTATCGAAAAAAAGGTTTTTACCTATCTTCTAAGTGAGAAAATTGGAAGAAATGGACAAAAAATTGCCTAATATTTTTAAGTAAAAAAGCGAAAAAAGCAAAAATTAGGCAAGTTTTTGTCCATTTCTTCCAATTTTCACACTTAGAATATAGGTAAAAACCTTTTTTTCGATACCTAACCCAAAGATATTATTATTCTTTAATATTTAGACAAGAAAAAATTTAGTTTAGAAGTCATGAATAAAAATTATAAAGGAAAAAATGTATTAAGCGAGTTTTTTTATTAAAATGGCGATTGGCGAGTGGTAAATGACCTCAAAAAAATCTGAAAAAATTCATGAATTACTTTTTTTTTATAATAAATGGAATTTCGGTTTAAGGTTTGAATTTGGAGAACCTTTGAAAAAAAGTGAAACACCCTAATGTACATGTCGGTCATTCTTTTAATAATTGCACACTTAATTTTTTTATTATGTTTTTGAGCATTTTTTTGAAACGAAATATCTCAAAAACTATAGGAGATAGGATAAAAATCATGAAGTCTTTTTTGTTAAGAAATACTATAACTTTATGAAAAAAAAATTAAAAAATTTAACTAAACTTGTTGAAACATTAATTTTTTTATTTAACAAAATATTTCTCGAAACAACTTTAATATAAAATCTTTTTTTCGAAATTCCCGACATAACTTCGGAAAATATCATACAATTGGAACTCACATTTTTCAAAGCTATGGCGGGAATTTCGATATGAAAGTACATGCCTTCTAAGGTTTGATTGAGGAATAACATATAACAGAACAAAAAAAAACAGAAAATGTTATATCAAAGATATTTTAGAAATATTTTAGTGAATTAAAAAATTAATGGCAAAAAAGGTTTCAGAAAGGATTAGTTGGAAAAAATTTTGAAGCAAGATAACCTTATCAACACTTTGAATTTTGCTTGGATCTGGTTTGTGAAATATCGGAAGTTGTGGATAAATTTTCTAAAAATTACTACAAGTATAAGCTTCAAACCTTTTAACTGATCTCAACAAAATGGGTATCATTTGAAAAGTATATACAGAAGTAAATTTTTAAGTGTATCATTTATTATACATTTTATACCTTTTTCTATACATACATATGTATATATGTGAGATTTTTATTTTCAAAAAAATTTAAGAAGATTTAGAAAGAATCCGCTGATCCCCCTCTCCCCCAAAAAGTCTTACGTAATTTATGAACGGCCTCTTATGTGATTTTCTGGTTGCAGGGTACCTCGCGCCCCACTGGTTGCACTGGACCTTGCCTTACCTAAGACCGGCTCTGCACACAGGGTCTGATTTAGACCTTTGACCACCCTAGGCTAACTATGAATATGTATCCCCTAAGTACGATAAAAAAGGTCCTCATGTTCAAAAAAAATTTTTCAAAATAGATCTTCGAAAATTTCCATTTATTTTGTAGCTTCGATTTCAAACGAACTTTCCGGTCTCTAATTCCTGAATTACAATTTAAAATCTAATATGTAAAATACTTGCGACAATTGCTCTATGTCAAAATCGCAGGCAACGAGGCTAGAGACTCACTTTTGACAAACGAGGGAAGGAAAATTTCATGTCTCAATTCTATTTGTGCAATCCTTTCCATATAAAATATTTTTCAGCACTCAATTTTTATTCACTTGTTGAAAGATTGTGCTAAGAAGGTGCAACATAACAAAAAATCTTAATCAACGTTAATTCTCAGCGCCCCCATCGGTCCTTGCGCCCTAGGCTTAAGCCTAAATAGCCTGTGGGTAAATCAGGCCCTGTCTGCACACTCCTATCTTAAGTGAGATAATGAAAAAATGTTGGCAATGGATAGATCACACAATCAGGAAATACGCTGAGGAAACTTGTTAATCAGCGCTTGGGTGGATCCAGAGGGAGATAATTGCAGAGCGAGTCGCAGAACATTGTGGTGCTGCGGTTGATCAACATCTATCTTACAAAGAGCTCCAAAACATACACTTCTTAAGTCTGAAAATGTTCGCTCTTTTATATTTTGTATCTTCTTTTTTGACTTGTAGATCTAAATTTTCTGCTTTAGCTAATTTGTGTAGATGAAACTAATTTTTCTATTGCAAAGGTTTTATATTATTCTTTGTAGTCATGTTTACATACATATATTAGCAACGTTCAAAATAAAAATCGAAGAAAAGAAAACTCAATCCGTTAAACTGAAGAAATTTTATGGTATAAAATAGCAGATGAATCACTATCACCCAAATATTTGTGCAGTGCCCCTTCGTTGCTGTGATTGGTTGACGTAGAGATACGCCTCCATTAATAAGCGGAAGCAACCACTTTGACTGGATGCTGTTGACAGCGTTGGAAATGCACACATTCTCGCTCTTTCTTTAGTTCCAACAGGCACACGATTGTCTTTGTGTTTGTTTGCTCTATTTGTTCAACAGCCCAACAGGAAAAGTGTACGTGATGAATAATACATTACATGTTTGGGGTAAAAAAATTGCTTAAATTAACTGTTTGCGTGGTTCACTGGTTTGATATTGGGAGCTGAAATTTTGAAGGAAACATCCGTCGGATGTATTTTGTTCACATTTTCATGAAAAATATGGGCGTGGTTTGACAACAGGGGGTGGCACCTCCCATACGACTAAAATTCCATAAACGCTATATCTTGGGGTAAGTCTTTAGTAAGTTGGTTTTTTCGTAAAATTTCAACGAAATTGGACACATACTCTGTCCGCGCCGTTTACTGGTTTGACGTAAGAAGTTCAAAATTTGGGACAATTATTTTCAAACCTCAAGCTTAAGTATAGGCAAAAAAAAATGTGAAAAATCTACAAAATTTTCTAAATTAACACCCTTATCTACATAGACAATGCTGCCAACTGTACTTATTTTAGGAGTACAATACTTCTTGCAGCTGTCTGTACGTCTAGAGATATTGTACTTCCATTTGTACTCGTGTTTGCGTTCAAATAATGCGGAAAGAACGTAAATGTATGCGGACGATATGCAAACCGCACTCAGAAAAACACTTGTCAGATGAAAGTTAGAAGCTTTGATGCCGCATTTTCTGAATTCTATCAATATCATTATTCTGTCAGTCATTCAGTGACGTTCTTTTTGCCGCTTAATGTAATTTTTGGGTTCGGTATTGGTTGATATTTAATTAAAAATTAAGGAAATGAAAGCGCGTCGTACTAATGTTTATATGTGTAATACGTGTAATTCCGAATTTAACATTACAAATTCTGAGAAAACAGCTATTGAAAAGCATTTGCTTATTAGCAGGGCCGGATTTACCTTAGAGGCACACTAGGCCAGTGCCTAAGGCGGCACTTTGAAATTTTTTTTTTAAACACTAAATTACCTAAATGTGAACAAACAAAAAAAAAAAAAAAAAGGGTTCCCACTTTTGATATTACAAATTTTTTTTCTATATTTACTAGTGAAGGGGGGCGGCAGATTTCTAAATCCAGGCCTGCTTATTAGTAAACACCTAAGTGCATTGAAATCTGCTTCAATTAGTCGTCCAGTGACCGGATATTTATTTATTGTCTTCACTTGATTAAAGCAAAATTACAGTTTTAATTCCATCAAATGTGTATCAAATATACTATTTCGAATATGCTTCGAATTGAGAACATTTTTTGTTAGATAAATGTCAGATAAATGTACTGCTTTTGCCGTGCAAAAGTCGTTTATATTCCATTCGTGAACTTTTTTTTGTTATTTTACTGAAATTTACTGCTTTTTGCCGGTCCAGAGTTGGCAGCATTATACATACGTACATACATACGTGAGAACATTTTTTGTTAGATATTTCACAGATAAATGTACTGCTTTTGCCATGCAAAGGTCGTTTTTATTTCATTTGTTAACTTTTTTTTGTTATTTTACTGAAATGTACTGCTTTTTGCCGGAACATAGTTGGCAGCATTACGTATGTCGTATGATAAATGTATGATTCTCAACATGGTTGAAAAACATAATTTTCACAAAAAATTTATGATTTGAAAAAAATATACTAAGAGTATGCGTAAGTTTTGGCCAACACTGTTTAGTAAAATTTTTTGCCCCCCCCCCCCCCACGGAAAGTCGGGTAGGTACGGGCCTGTCTCTAGGCTAAAGCGACCAAATATTTTTTTAACAAGAACGCGGAGCAGGAAAAAGTTGAAACTTTTTTTTAACTGCGAAAAATTTTATGTACAAAAAAAGGTCCTCACTTTCACATTCTGAAAACCGTAGCAAATTCAGATATTTACTATTTTCAATTAATATTTGTACCTGTAAAAAAAGGTCCTCACTTTCACCGAAAACCCTAGCAAATTCCAATGAACACGCGGACCTCGTGGAGCAAAATATCAAAAACGCGGACTTGCTCCGCGAAACGCGGATCACATACCCGCGTTACTCTAGGCCAAGCTTTCTTATGAAGGGGATAGGGGGGCTAGTGTGGACTGGAGGTTAGTTAAGACAAACTCAAATTCTCGCGCTGCACACTGGGCTAATTTGTGTCGATTTCGGAGATTAATTCACACAGAGTATTTAGTAGTGTTATAACTAATGCTGCCAACTCTGGACAGGCAAAAAGCAGTACATTTCAGTAAAATAACAAAAAACTAGTAAAGGTGTTATCTTCGTCCCGTCCAGGCTGAAACTCACATACCCTACACTGCACTAAAAGTACTTTCCAAATAAATGTTAAAAAAACGTTGAAAAGGTTGAAGAAGTCGATAATAATGTAATAAGGTTCAAAGACGTTGAAAAGTGTTGAAACAGTTGAAAAAACTCAAAAAGTCTAAAATATATGGAAACCATGGCAGAAAGTTAAAAGAAATTGAAAAAGTCCAAAAAATGTGGAAAATGTTGAAAGTGGTTAAAAAACTCAAAAATAGTTGCAAGAAGTTGAAAAATGTTGAAACAATTCAAAAATCATGAAAAAATCGAAAAAATAAAGAAAATGTCGAATCAAGTTGAAAGAGGTTGAAAAAGTAGAAATATACATAAGGAATATATTGGGAAAAGTTAAAAAGTTGGAAAAGTCAAAAGAATGTGGAAAATGTTGGAATAAATAGAATAGAAATGCAGAAAACCAAATATGCCACGCCCACTTCTCCAATTCTGCCTACTTTTGGTTCAATAAATTATATTCGTCATTGACATCCACATACTAAATTTTAGCAAAATAGCTTGTATAGTTTGCGAGATATGCCGTAATTTACCTTAAAATTTAGGGCGCTGACACACACACTGATACAATCGAGACTGATTTTGATCCAGAAATAGCTTTCCGTAAACAAACCTCTTTTACCAAATTTCAGTATGATTGCTCATATATTTCGATAAATATGCCACTTAAAGTATTTTACTTATATGGGATGTGCCACGCTCAGTGGTGCTATTTCGCCAGCTTCAGATGCTGACATACCTTATGGCAAGCTAACCACCTACATCGAATTTCATGCAAATTGCTGCAGTAGTTCTCTTAAAATATTACTTCCAACTTTATGTTAATATATGAGGTGCCACGCCCACTGATATCCCGTCAAAATTTATTTAATTTTATAGCTTATAATAATTGACATATATTCATCAAAT